>JAQQSW010018441.1:0-11243 GCA_028646575.1 Pseudocheirus occidentalis | reverse complement strand
AGTAAGTGGTATATATAGTGAACTGAGTGCTGGATTTGGAGTCAGGAAGACAAATTCAAATTCTCCATCCACCTCACCAATGTGGGAGCATAGGGAAGTCACCTAACCTGTCTCAGACTCAGTTTCTTCATTTATAAAATGGGGTTGTTGTGAAGATGAAATAGTAAAACACAAGGTATCCTTGGCATGGTTTATAAACACTAGCTATTATTCTTATTCTTCCATTATACCATGAGTTCATCAAATCACAGAATATCAATGAAAAATGCAAGGAAGCTAAAGGAAAAGGCCTAAAGACCATCTAGTCTGACTCTTACCTCACCAAAAATCCCCTCTACAGTCTCTGACAATTAACTTTTTGACCTCTGAAGTGAAACCTCCCGGACTACCCAAGATTTTGGAAAATCCCTAATTACTGGGAAGTAATTTCTTATGTCAAACCTATCTCTACTTCTCTATAGCTCCTAGTTCTGACTTCTGGGACCAAGAGGAATGAGTTTCTAGTCTAGACCCTGGTCAACATCAGATGTCTACTGTAGCTTCCCTAAATCTTTCCTTCTCCTAGCTAAATACCTCCAATTCCTCCCATCTCTCTTCATAGTGCAGGTTCTACCCTAACCCTCTTTGCCCTCCCCTAGGAAATGTCCTTTCTAAAACACCGTACCCAGCACTGAACACAATATCCCAGCTTTGGTCTACAGCAAGCAAAACAGAAGAGAGCAATGATATCATTCCTTGCTTTGCAAAATCTGCTTCTTTTATCCAAGTGCCACAAGTGGGTCAAATGTTGAACTAGGAATCAAGAAGACCTGAGTTCAAATCCTGTCTCAGACACTCATTAGCTACGCGACCCTGAGTAAGCCATTTAGTCTCCATCAGCCTCACTTTGCTCGTCTTTAAGATGGAGTTGATAAAACTACTTACCTCCTAAGGACAGCATAAAGATCGAAAGAGACAATATGGGTAAAATGCTTTGCAAAGCCTCAAGCACTATTTAAATGTGAATTACTATGCTATTTCAATGCAGCTTATTACTGAATTAACTTAGCCTGTCACCTCACATTGTTGACTCATTTCAAACTTGCCCCTAGACCTGTTTTTATAACATATCGTCTGACTTCATATGTGTGCACACACAAACGCATACATGTACACACGTGTATATGAGTGTATATACACATACATAGGCATAATACGTGTATGTGTATATATATGTATATATACATATATATATATATATATATATATATATATAAATGAATTGATTTTTTTAAACCAATAATAGAACTGAATATTTAAACCTGTACGGGTCATCTCACTAGATTCAATCATAGTACTATAGATTCAAAGCTTGAGACAATCTAATTCAACTCCTATATTCAATTAACAAGGTTTTAGTGATAGTACTCTCTTGTTCTCCTCCTACCTTTCTGACAGCTGCTTCTCAGTCTCCTTCCCTGTTTCTTCGTCCATCCAGATAGCCTGTTAGCCCACTAACTGTGAGTATGTTCCAAGGCTCTGTTCTGGACCCTCTTCTCTTTTCTCCCTCCATTTCCTCACATGGTCTCAATAGCGCCTCTAAAGAGGGACTAAGCAATGAGCTGAGTCCTTACAAGCCTTCCCAAAGTGCTCTGCCAGTGCAATCCCCACACGGATCGTGGAGCAGGTATAGCCATCTCATAACCAGTTCTGTTCTATTATGTATATCGTAAAGGGGATCTTCTTAGATTACCTCTACCTGTGTAGCCAGAAAACTTCAGATGACCTCTTCCTGCCTAATGATGTTCCTGAGAAAGAAGAGGGAGAGAGGGAATGAGACAATTGTGTGTGAGGAGAAGTCTCAGGCTTTCACCATTCAGGGTATAGGCCAAGGTAAGACTTATGAATATAAACCTTGGCTCTTTGCTATGCCGTTTTTGTTGTTGTTGTTAGTTCAAAGTAATTGTTCCTTTGTAAAAGTTAATTGGTGTTCATTGGTTAAATGGAACTGGGGTTCTAATCTCTGTAGACTAACAGTGGGACCCCTCCCCTCCCAGAATGGGGAGTCAGGCCAATAGCATTAGAGAAAAACACTAGACCCCCTTAGAAGGACTCCTATAATCCTGAGGGGAAGATGTGACCTGTCTTGTACTGGGAGAGGTAAAGTACTTGCTATGCTCCCATGGGCTTCATTATCATCTACAGATGATTCCCCCAATTTATTTCTCCAGTCCTAGTTTCTCCCCTGAGCTCCAGTCTGGCATTACAAAATGCCTATTAAACATTTTGAATTGGATATCCTATAGGCATCTCAAACTCAGCATGCCTAAAATTGAACTCATTATCCATTCCCCACAAACCCATCCCTCTTTAGAACTCTTTTTTACTTTAGGCTTCACCATTATCTTTCTAGTCACTCATGTTCACAACATTGGTGTCACCCACAAGTGTTCACTCTCCATCATTTCACAAAGACAATCAATTGCCAAATCTTGGTGTTTTTCTATCTACAACCTCCTTGTATCTATCCCCTTCTCATTCGGCTGCCACTCTAGCCCAAGCACCAATCATCTCTCACCTGGATTATTACTACAGCTTGCTAATTGGTCTCTCTCTCAGCTCTATTTCAACACACAAGCACCAGAGTGATTTTCCCAAACTGCAGATCAGTCCATTTTATACACACACTCCCTCCACCATATAGACACTCACTAAACTCCAGTAGTTACACAGTACTCCTAAGAAGTACTGAGTTCAGCATTCAAGGCTCTTTATCATCAGCCCCTCCCTACCTTCTGCCCCTACTTACATATTATTCTCCTCCATACTCTCTAGAATTCAGACATAATAGCCTACTTGCTATTCCTCACAGATATTCCAGCTCCCATCAACATGCCTTTGTGCTGTCCTCCAGTGCCCTACTGCTCACCTTTTGCCCCCTTCAGGGCTCAGTTCAATCACCATCTTCTACCTACCACCTTTCTACATCCACTCAGCTACTCATGCCTTTATTTTTAACAAAGGCATATTTCCTTTGAACATATAGAAAAGACTGAAGTACAAACATTTTCTCCCCAAACCCAACACTTTGGGCACACTCATGGCTTGTATATGCACATTTTGTGTCTTCCATTAAAATGTAAGCTCCTTGAGTACAGGGATTATCATTATTTTTGTCATTTTATTCCCAGTCTCTTTACACTTCCCTCCCCAACATATCTTCTTTAATGCATTGACACCAGCCTCCTCAATCCATTTACACACACCTGGCTATTCCATTCCTAGACTCCAGGCATTTTCTATGGCTGTCCCCATGCTGGGATGTTCTCCTCCTCTATTCTAATCACTTATTCTCCTAGCTTCCTTTGTATCTCTACTAAAATCCTGTCTTGTACAGGATGCCTTCCCCATTCCCTATTAATCCTAGTGCCTCCTCTCTGTTCATTGTTTCCTATTCATCCTTCTCTTGTTTTGTATATATTTGCATGCTTTCTCTGCTATTCTACTGTAAGCTCCTTTAAGTCTTTTTGCCTCTTTTTACATCCCCAGTACCTAGCACATTGCCTGGCACATGGTAGGTGCTTAATAAATGTTGATTGATTCATCGAAAATTCTTGATACTTAGTAATTACTTAATCAATGTTGATTGATTGCTTTTTGAGGAAACTATCCTAAAGAAATGAAATTATTTGCTCCAGGTCACTCTAGTAAATGGCACCTCTGTCACCATACTCTGCATCCTTCCAGCATTGTCTCTTTCCACAAAGGAGACGATATACTAGTCTTTAAAGATTTTTTTTTTTATCCTGACCTTCATCCAATAGGAGCACAGGACTTCAAATCACTGTTTAAAAAAAAAAACTGCTAAATAGTACAGACCCAAGCGCAGTCATCTGGGCAGCTCCACTTAAGACATTTCCAAGTTGAGATCAGTCCATTATTTCTCTTGGTGTCGAGTCCTGTACAAAGCAGATACTGGTAAAGGAAAAAATGCATAATGGGTCAGTCCTTCACTGAGACACTGCGGCTTTGTGTTATATGGCAGCAATCATCAATAATCTGTAAAGCTAACCTACATGTCAATGCTGGGTTGTTGTTTTTTAATATCTGGGAGTATTTTTTCCTTTTTTTTCCCATGGTTTAATTTAGAGTTTGGCCTAATTTCTTTCAGTTCCCAGTCTGAGGGGACTTTGTTAATTTGCCCAATTGGAATAACATAATGTGCATTTGTGCACATAATACAACAGCAGAATACACAAAATATTCTAATTCAGGTTCTTTTGTTACAAAAAGAACAATCATAGAGTATAAATGTAGATTTTGTAATTCTAATCTGGGTGTTGGGCACCTTGCCACACACATCATGACTAGTTTTCCTTTTACTATAATGTATTTTGTTTCATGTCTGAGAAATGATACTATGCAACTGTCTGCAGATTTTCCAGTTACAGATGAGCTACGATTTTTTTTTCTCATTCAGTGCCTACTGGATAGTTGAATATTAAAAGCAATAAAAGAGAACTCAAGTTCTTTTCCCACTGGTTCTGGCATTGCATAAATGCTATGTCTAAGGGAGCTGTAGATAAGGAAAATAATGGAGTGGGGTTAGGTGAGTGAGTGCATCTACAGGAAAGAGATTGAGAAAAATAGTCTGGGGGTAGGGTGCCTCAGTACAGATAGAGAGATAGAATTGCTTTCACTATGGTCCATTTCTTTATTGAGTGCATCTCTTGATCAACCCAAGACAAGAAAAAAAAGACTGAGCTTATTGTTCATTGAAAGGGACTTGCTGTGTCAAATGGCTATTGTTAGGTGACAGTAAAGATGAAGAAATGACTGTGGTGTTTCCATTCCAGACCTATACCAGGGCAAAATGTGGTTTTCTGCTAGATTAAAGTGGTTCTCAACCTGTGGGTCGTGACCTCTTTGGGAGTCAAACGACCCTTTCACAGGGGTCACAGGGGTCACCTAAGACCATCAGAAAACACATATTTCTGATAGTTTTAGGAACCGAGACACCATTCCTCTATCAGTCTCCAGGCGGGTCTGCCCACATGCAGATATGCCCACATATGAGTATTAAAGGGTCATAGCATTAGGAAGGTTGAGAACCACTGTACCAGAATCTTGAATACTGTTTTCCCCACCAATTCAGATTGGACTATTAATTTAGGGTTCTTGATGTGACACTGGTCACCTTATAGGACTCTGTTATGAAACTTGAGTGCTGCTTTCCCTAAGTCTACAGAGAAACAGTATATTACTATATCAGTTATCCAGTGCCTACTCCAAATAACCCTTTCTTAAAGGCTGCATTGGTTCTGTCAACCACCAAAGGTCAATGAACCTAAAAAAGTCTAAGCTATTTCCCCCACTGCAAACTTAAAATGGAATGAGGGCACAAAAACTGTTTTGATTAACCCTTCTCTGACTGAGTACTAGTTTTTCTAGGAGATGAAATAGAATCTTGCTGAAAACATTAAAATATTAAATCTGTCTACTTAGTTCATAGCCCCCTGCCCATCAGGGTTCTACTCTGTTTGCTGCCTGCTGCATTTTTAGATTCATATACTTTATATACTATGATCACGTAATTTGTTATATAGAGAATAAAGTAAAAAAGGAAAATTGGCCACACTTCTATGGAGATATTCACTTCCAACCATCTTCTAACACTGTGACCTCTCCCTTGCCTCTAGTCCTTAGGGTATTGTTGGCCATATATATTTGAACTGTGGAATAAAAATGGGAGAAGTACTTGATTAGGATCAAACCTCATGGGCTATTTGGTCAGACCTCCTCATTTTACAAATGAAGACACTGAGTTCAATTAGGTTAAATAACTTGTCCAAAGTTACTCTGGTAGGAGTTATTAAAGGTGGGAATTGAACTCTGATTCTGAATCTAGAACCCAATTTCCTTTCTGCTATACTGTGCTGCTGAGTCATGGAAAAAAAACAAAGGAAGGCAAAGAAAGTGGTGAGGGCATCCACTGCTTTTCAGACTCATGAACTAAAAGAAAAATCAACTTCTCTAACTCACAAGACAAATGAGATTCACAATAGTTGACAGTTACATTCCTTGTCTCTGTTTCAGGATCAGATTCTCTCCAATTATACTCCAACAATACCATATATATATATTGGTTATTTTTATGGCATAGACTGATCAGGACCCATCTGTATCATCCTTCATTCTAGAATTCCAGTCTACAGAGGCAAAGAGAGGTAAAAAGGGAGACTATTGAGATAAGATCTCAACAAGGACAAAAGTGGGTGAGGCAATAAATTTACTGTGCTAAGATCATCAGAAATTGGTCTTCTAAGTCTCTTTGTCCATGAATCATCTTCTTCAGTCCAGAGGAAAAAAGTTCAAGTAGAAAAATAGGCAAATAGGGTCCTAGGTGATAAAGATCTCCCACTTCTCATCTTATGAAAAACCCCTCCTAACTAGGAAGAGAAGTTACAGAGAACCATAATATGGAGGTAGTTAAACACAGTGAAAAGTTAACTCCACCAGGAGTCAGAGAACCTAGATTTGAATCCTAGTTCTACCTTCTACTCACTATATAATGTTGGGCAAATTTCTTAATCTTTCTGAGCCTCAGTTTGCTAACTTCTAAAATCAGACTAGATAAATTTTATGCTCCCTTCCTACTCTAAACTTATAGTCTCTTGAACGTGAACCATATCTGTCATATTTTCTTAGATTTCATAACATTTTGGTTTGTTTCTTTTTTGCCATAGCTGACATTCAATGATGAATAGCTCTTAAAAGTCAACACCATTTGGGCAAGCATGATCCAACTGTCTGGAAAAGTTAGGTCATGATGGAAAAATACCAGCAACTAATGCTTCTATTCTAAATTACCTTGTATTTATTTGCATGTATTTTGTGTATATTATAGGTACTCACATTGTGCATATTATACATGTTAACTCTCCTTTTATAATCTAAGTTCCATTAAGACAGGGATAGATTCGTTTTTCTTTCTAGAACCTCAGTGTCTGGCATACCAGGTTTATGAGAACCACATGCTTGCTTGATTGCTTGATTAATAAAATAAAAACAAATGCATTTATATAGACACAAGGCAAACTCAATGGGAGAAATTTTTGCCTATATATCTAACCAACCTTTACAGGACATCTCAAATGCTGCTTCCTCAATGAAACCTCTGAACTTCTTAGCAATTCAGAAGCAACTGATGGTGTACTGGACAGAGCTCTGAGCCTGAAATCAGGAAGACTTGAGTTCAAATGTAGCCCCTCAAGCTTAGTAGTTCTGTGATTCTAGGCAAGTCAGTTAACCTCAGTTTGCTCAACTATAAAATGGGAATAATAATAGTGTCTACCTTTCAGAGTTATTGTAAGGATCAAATGAGATAAAACCTTACCACAGTGCCTTACACATGATAGATGTTATTGTTTATTCCCTTCCCTCCTTGGACAATAACAACCTACTTCCTTAGACTTAGCATATTTCTTTGCTTATGCATCCCTCTAAAACACTTATCTGTGTAACATTGTGTCATCAAGTAATACGTGTTTACGTTTTATCCTCCTATGAGACTGCAGACTTCACCAAGACAAGAACTGTATATTATCACTCTCATGCCTAGTATGCTGTTGTATATGGTCTAGGTACATAATAAATGTTTGATGGGTGACTGAGAATAAATAAAAATCATTTCCTAATTGCTCAGCAACCTGGTCCCTCATGCCAGTCCAGCATCAGCATAGCTACCACCAAAGTGACTGGCTGCTACAGGATTTTCTGCAATGTCCAAAAGACAAAGTTCCCATTATTTACCCCTATCTAACTACCTTACCTCATCTTCATCTTGTTTGGAGTAGCTCTGAAAGAAAATCTTTAATGATGAATGCTGCTCTTGGGGAGTTTTCTGCATACTATATGGTTTTAATTACTACAGGTGTTTGAAATAAGCTTTTCTTCTGCAGCCAATTATTCTAGTGATTCTTTAGGTTAGATAGGCCTGTACACATGCAAAATGAAAGCAGAATCAGAATGGAATGGGATGTTTGGACAAAAGTATTTAGCTAAAGGTTGGGGTGCTAATATAAAGCATGTGAGCATATCAAGTGATTTATGAGTGGTTGAAGCACCAGCAGCACAGCCTTGAATTACAATGAGGAGAGCAAGTTAGCCATTAAAAATGTAGACTGGCTAACAAAATTGCATTTGATTAGGGAAAGATTTGGGGATCATTCCTAATGGATAATGGTTTTAATGCAGCCAAGTTTTGTTTTTGATTTATAATACCCACCCTTCATATGAGGCTTAGAATTCAAATAGGCAAAATTGTCAGATGCCTCTACATATAGTCCTCTCAGGCTGATCCTGCTTTAACAAATGAGCCCTGTGCTATGCCTGAAGGGAAAGAGATCTTAGATTTTCTTGAATGAGTAGAAAACAAAATTTTCAATCATCTGTATCTCTTTAGAAAACACCCTGCTACCAATCCTTCCCTAGGCTACACTCTGAAAAATCCTTAAGCATAGCTGTATTTTAAAATTATTTGAAAGCCTGTCAGAAATAATTCCTGTGACAAAAAAAACAAAATGAATGAAATGTGGATAGAATGACACATGAGAAAGTGAACTTGTAGCAAAGGTGCTATTTATCATTATTAAAAGGCAAATAATGAGAAACAAAAACCTTCTGAATGTCATTTGTTCCTAATGTGCTGACATAGGATCATTAAGCTGGAGTTAAAATTATGCCAAACGCTAGCAAGTCCAAACCTTTCATTTTTAAAGATGAGGAAGTTGAACCCCATGGAGGAGGTTGTGATTTGCCTTAGGTCATTCAGGTAGTAAGCATCACAAATAGAATTTGAACCCAGGTTCTTTGACTGCAGATTCAGAGTTTTCCATGAATGATGTAACTGAATTTGTGAAGGGGTCAGGGTTCACTCACATAGCCATTACCCTAGTTCAGGCCTCCATCATATCTCAGGCTTAACCTGGGCTACTGAAATAGCCTTCTAGTTAGGCTTTCTAGCTTCTAGTCCCCTGCCCACCATGCATGTCAAACTGTTTTTCAAAACAAAAGTCCAACCATGTAACGTCCCTACTCAAGAAATTTTAGTGACTCTCTGTTGCTAGTAGGTTAAAAGAAGTTTATAGCCTCAGCTGTTTCCAACCTGCCATTCCAGACTGATACATATCACTTTTCCTCAAGCATTCTCCAATGAACCTAATTGCTCTTCCACAGGCATGAGACGTTATGCCCTGCCTCCACACCAAGTTACAAGGGTTAACCTCCCTGCTTCCTCACTGGAGACTCTTAGAACCCTCAGCTTCCATTGAATTTTGCTAGGTGGCACAGTGGATAGAGTGCGAGGTTTGGAGTCAAGATGATTCATCTTCCTGAGTTCAGATCTTGACTGGAAAGGAGACAGCAAACCACTCCAGTATCTTTGCCAAGAAAACTCCATGGATGGCATTAAAATGATAAAAGATAGGATGTCTGAAGATAAGCCTCTCAGGTTGGAAAGTGTCCAACATGCTACTGGGCAAGAGCAGAAGGCAACTCCAAAAAGAATGAAGTGGCTGGGCCAAAGCCAAAAGGAAGCTCAGCTGATGAATTGGCTGGTGATGAAAGGAAAGTCCAGTGCTGCAAAGATCAATATTGCATAGGAAACCGGAGTGTAAGTTCTATGAATCAAGATACACCGAATATAGTTAAACAAGAGATGAAAAGATTAACCATCAACATGTTGGGTATCGATGAACTTAAATGGACAGGAATGGGTGGATTTAATTCAGGTGATTCTTATGGGCAAGGATCCCTTAGAAGAAATGTAGTAGCCCTCACAGTCACAGGTGAGGAAAGTAATATTAAGGTGGAGTCTCAAAACTGAAAGAATGCTGTGTTTGAATCTAAGGCAAAACATTCAAAATCACGGTAATGAAAGTCTGTGCTCTAATCACTGAGGTGCTTAATTCTATGAAGACCTACAACACTTTCTCCAAATAACATCAGAATAAAATGTCACATCAATCATAGGGTATTGGTATGCCAAAGTAGGAGATCAAAAGGTAATTGCAACAACAGGCAAGTTTAGCCCTAGAGTACAAAATGAAGTCGAACAGAGACTAATAAAGTTTTGTCAAGATAACTCACTGGTCATAGCAAACACTCTTTCTCAACAACCCAAAAAGTGGCTCTACACATGGACATCACCAGATGGTCAATGCAGAAATCATACTGATTATATACTTTGCAGCCAAAGGCGAAGAAACTCTACATAGTGAGTTAAAACAATACCTGGAGCCAACTGTGGCTCAGATCATACTCATTGTACTTGAGGTGAAACTGGTGATGATGGTTAAACAAAGCATATACAAGAATTAAGATCCGAAAGATTTTTGACAGGCTAGAACACTGGGATGAGTGAAATAAAATGGATAAATCTAAAGTCTTACCCTTGGATTCAAAAGCAAAAAAGCAACTTCATAAAAAAAGATGAGGGTAGGGCATGATTAAATTTCAATTTATCTGAAAAAAAGATACATGAATTTTATTAGAATGTGAGCTCTATATAAATCACCAGGGTGATATCACAAAAATCAAAAGAGATCTTGAGGGAAATTAATAGAAGTGTAGGGATAGGGACAGGATCTGCAATTTCCTTAATATAGGGAACTTCTAAATGAGGAAATTCCCTCTACCAATGCAGATTTGCACCTTCTCTAAAAATGTGAGCCTCAGAGAGACACCTAAAGCATAGAGAGGTTAAGTGTCTTGCCAAGGGTTACACAGCCAATTTTTTTTTTATTTTTTTGTTTTTTTATTTATTTTTTATGTTTTCTTGTTTACATTATTCATTTTCATTACATTTTTGAATTACACATTTTCTCCCCGTCTTGCCCCTGTCCCAACCTTTAAACAGCAATCCCACTGTAAAGCCCCTCCCCTGATCTGCTCTCTTATTTTCTGGTAGGCGGGGAAGGTCTCCCTATCCCAGCCCCTGTATATCTTAATTCCTAGTTGCAGGTATTAGAGAACTTTGAATTCTAGATTCTTTTGATTTCTCCCTTGTCACCCACCCCCACTAGAAGGACACTCAGTTCAATACAAGCTATGGATGTGTGATTATACAAGACATCTTCATAGTGGACATATTGTGACAGTGATCGTCTGTCTCTCCTTCTTATCCCTCCCCCGCCTTGTTCTGTTCTCTACCCTGCCCCTGTCCGTTTACTGAAGTGTGTGCTTCCAGCATCCCTCCCCCAGAG
>JAQQSW010018440.1:0-11244 GCA_028646575.1 Pseudocheirus occidentalis | reverse complement strand
TGATTTTGAAAGCATATTTACTTGATATTGCCTTTGAAGTCAAGGTATTTTTTATATATACCATACCTGTATATGGCTACACAATTAAAAAGGATGTCTCAGTTGGTTCTCAATATCTCCTTGCTTATAAATCACAATGCCATGCAACAGGAAACCATTCCCTATATGTGAATATTCCCAAAGGTCTGGCAGTGACTTTTTTCCTTCTTCTCTTTATACTCTTTTCCCTAATAACTTCTTCTACTCTCATGGTAACTGGATAACACAGTAATTATACCTCTGGACCTGGAGTTCAGAAGACCTGAGTTCAAAACCAGCCTTATACACTTGTTAGCTGTGTGACCTGGAGCAAGTCATTTCAGTTCTGCCTCACTTTTCTCATCTGTAAAATGGGGATAATCATAGCACCCATCTCCCAAGTTAACAATCAGATGAGATCTTCAAAGGTGATTTCAAGTAAATATACTTTCAAAATCATATTTCCCTAATATACAATTACAGCTATAATGTAAATCTAAATATACAACTATATATGATTACAGTTAATGTATATATGTAATGTAATGTAATGTAAGAATCAGATGAGATCATATTTATAAAGAAGTTTGCAAACCTAAAGTGCTGTGTAAATGTGAGCTATTATGATTATGGCTTTAGTTTTTACCTTAATGTAAATGAGTGCCTCTTCTGGGCTGGACTTGACTCAAACCAGTACCCTGGTAGTTTTTGTCTGAAAATGGAATGAAATGAGACACTCATATGTCATCCAGCAGTTAACGAAAGGAGTTTACTTAACTATAAGGATAAGAAACTATATTCAAAAAATGACATGTATTAAGGACACTGTGAATTAATTCATCTGAACAAAGCCTCCCTGCCTCTAAATTGCCTGTGGTATTCTGTCAGCCAAGCATCATAGAAATACTAGAATTTGTGGTTGTTTATATTCAGGCAACTAGAAACTGATGCCTTTAGTCCCCTGAGACTATTAAGCCTTAAAGATAGTTTCAATATCTTTTATGGAAAAACTAGACTGACTTTCAGGGAGGAAGGAGATTAGGATATTGTTCCCAACACAATCCCAAACCCAACTCAGAATGGATGTCCAACAAGAATCTCAGACTCAACCTATCTCAAACTGAGCTTACCTTCTCTCCAACTACTGGTCTTCCTTCTGCCTTCTCTACTTTTGTTTATGACTCCAACATCATCATTTGAGCTAGTCACAGACTCAAAATCCTGGAGTAATCTTTTGCTTTTTACTATTCCTCATCTCCTCTATCTAATCAGTTTTCAAGTCCTTTCCATTTTTCCTCCACAACATTTTTCTCAAATCAGCCCCCTCTTTTCTAAGACTACAGGGCCGTTACCCTAAACCAGACACTCATTATCTATCCCCTAGTCTTCCTTCTTCAACTCTGTCTCTGATCCCATTCAACCTATAGCACACAGCTCTGCCCACTGAGCTTCTAATAACTCTAATAATATTGTCCTTCTTGCCTTGAATACATCATGAATACATGAATACATCATGAATACATGAATACATCAATCCATCAATTAAGAAACATTTATTAAATGGCTTCTATGTTCTAGAAACCAAAAATACAAATATAAAAGCAAAATAATCCCTGCCCTTAAGACAGTCCCTTTCCAATCTTGCTTTTATATCTTTGTCCCCCAAACCTGGAATAGATCATCACCATTCCTTTAGTCTCAGTCTCTCCAACCATACAATGTGAGATCATGAAGGCAGCAGTTGAGTCAGAAGACATGGGCCAGTGACCCAATCTTTCATTTATGAATTGTGTGACAGGTCACTTCACACATTTGAGATTCTATTTCCTCATCTACAGAAGAGGGAGAATAAATCTTGCACTGTCTATTTCAATGGTTTGTTGTGGATAAAAATCTTTACAAATTGTTAAGCACCATAAAAATGTGATTGGTTGTTGCTAGAATTCTTTTCTTCACAAAAGGTACAGCTCCGGAGTACTTCAACCATAAAAATTGTGCTTTCTGTCCCCCACTAGTTGACCACTAGGGATCTGAAGTCAGAAAACTCTAAGATCAAATCTTGCCTCAAACACTTACTAGCTGTGTGACTTTGAGCAAGTCACTTAGCCTCTATTTTCCTCAGTTTTTTTCAACTGCAAAATGAGGATAATAATAACATCTATCTCCCAGGATTATTGTGCAGATCAGATGAGATAATATTTGTAAAGTGCTTAACATAGTGTCTGTCTTGCAGTAGGCACTATATAATTGCTTATTCTCTACCTCTCACCCTTATCCAAATTGAAGCTAGTGGCAGAGTCTCCTCTTGAGATTTATCCTAACTCTCTTTATGGACCTCTTTGCTTTGTACCTCTAGCCTAATTAATGTTGTAAATATTTATACATACATCTCATCTCCCATTGGAATCTCCTTAAGAACTTCCATGATTTCATCAATAAAGATCACCCCTGAAATGGAAACTCAATCCACTGGTTCAGATCAGGAACTCAGAGGTAAATTATCATCTGGAGGACTTCCTCAAGTACTGAGAGGCTAAGTGATCTATCTGCCCCATGGTCACACAGACATTATGTCTCAGCTGCAGAACTTAAACCCAGGACTTGCTGACTCTAAGGTGGACCCAACATCAGCTATGCCAGGCTGCCTCTCTTTCTGTTCATAGTAAGTGCTTCATTAATGTTTGTCGAATTTAGTTGTTAAATCAAGGGACATTCAATTGTAATCTAAGCTAAAAGTTTCTTCCATTCATTCTTCAAGTTGGGAGATATGATCTTACTAGGGTTATTGCTAATTAACTTAGTTACTTAATAAGATTTTTGTCATTGACATAACAAAATAAACTGCTCTCTTGGCAGTTTTCTCTATTTCAACTTGTAGTTCTTTGGAGGTTTCAGTAAGTTAGAGTAACAGATCATGTCAGTTTGCCTGGGTACTGTTTCCTAAATTATCACAAAATTAGTAGCCTTAGGCAGATAATTTCCCTTCCCTAAATTCAGATAATTTGTCATATAGTGAGTGATATCAGGATAATGGCACACAGTTCTAATTCAATAGAGGCTAAAAAAAAAAGTTGCTTTTTTTTTATTTAAGCCAATAAACTTTAATACTGATACATACCAAGTTATTACCAAGATAGTACCACAAGCCTATATTTTAATGTTATAGATTCAATAAATACCAATTGCCAAGCAACCATTCAGGACATGCTGTAAATCACATTTTTAAAAAATTACTTCAAGTTATTGAATATGACTACCTCTGTTAATAGCCTAACAAATAGAAATATGAAGCATCTGGCTGGCACAGTGTAGGGCATGCACAGACACATGAAACTTGACAGCTATCAGACACACTTGCAAGCAATTCCATCCCAAAGAGTTAAAAACTATTTAGAGAATTTTGCTTGTGCGTCATGAACCCCTTTGGCAGCGTGGTGAAGCCTATGTGTCTCTTAATTCCACATAGAGGGTAGTAAAAATTAAAATGTGATTCTTTTTTCTTCCATCTAAGTTCATGGACCCCTGAAATTTATCTGCAAGGGGTCTGTGGAGCCCAAGTTACAGTTGTCAGCCATTGCTAAGTTTGTTCTAAGAAAGACAAACAACATTGGGCTTCATGTGCAGGTTTATGTCTCTCAAAGCTTGTCAGACACGCATATAGAGATATGCATGGGAGTTCATTGTAGAAAAGGAACTCAAGGATGGACAAAGGAGACCTTATATTTTCAAAGCAATTCTCTCTCACCCCTCTCTCCCTTCCTGGCTCATGACACCTATGTCAGACAAAATCGTAGTCTCTGTATGTGTTAACCATAATATGAGAAAGTAATTTCTTAGGTGGATAGATTATAAATATAATTAGATAAGAGAATGTCAAGGTGTCAATTGAAATTATAGATCCAAGATATCTGTGTTTCTTCTATCATTAATATGAGTAACATAATGTAACATAATATGTGTCTATAGAATACCAAGATAAGAAAAGTCCCATTATTCAAGATAGTGCCTGATTCAAGACACCTTGTCCTTGGTAGCCATAGACAGAAGAATGCTCCTGGTCAGCTTCCTCTGACCTTGTAGTTGCTGACACAGAAAAGAGCATGCTTTTTTTTTAGAAATATGTGTGTGTGTGTGTGTGTGTGTGTGTGTGTATTTTGCTTTTTGGAGGGGGAAAGGTAGGACAATTGGGGTTAAGTGACTTGCCCAAGGTCACATGGCTGGTTTTGTGTTAAGTGTCTGAGGGTGGATTTTATATTCAGGTCCTCCTGACTTCAGGGCCAGTGCTCTGTTCACTGCACCACCTACCTGCCCCCCCAGAAAAGAGCATTTTGAGTTCACTCAGAGAACAATGCAAAGAACATGCAAAGAACATGCAAAGCATTATGGTAGGTTAAGTTCAGGGAGGGCCAAAATATCTTTCTCCTGATTTGTCAATCCAGGTTTTAGGCCTTTCTCAGGTCTTAGGTGTCCACAGTTTAGAGAGTATGTAGCAGAGGACCTTACATCAGAGGTGTGCTGTTTGTTATAAAAACAGCTTCCCTTCTCCACCTTTCTTTCAGTTCATTCTTCCCCTTCCTCCCTTTCTCCTTTTCTTCTCCTCTCCTTCTTCTCTCTAACCCTTCCATCATCATTCCGAAAAGCAGAGTGGAGTTGAAATAGCGCTTATTACATTCTAATAATTGTACTATGTGCTAAAGGTATAAAGAGAATCATGATCTCACACAAGTTCTTATGTCAAGTCAATCTTTGTGACCCCATCTGGGGTTTTCTGGGCAAAGATATTGGAGTGGTTTGCCATTTCCTTCAGGGTTAAATGACTTGCCCAGGGTCACACAGCTAAGTAAGTGTCTAAGGTCAGATTTGAACTCAGGAACATGAGCTTTCCTTACTCCAGGACCAGCATTCTATACACTGCACCACCTAGCTACACAGACAAGGCAGAAGCAAAAACAGACATAATTTTAAAAGCTAAAGAGGGAAAAATACAATATATAGTTAATTAATATCAATATTAAATATATATGCACTGAATGACATAGCATTTAAATACTTAAAGGAAAAGTTAAATGAGTTACAGGGAGAAATAGTAACATAAACAATAAATAGAGACCTTCAATGTGTTCTTCAGATCTAGATAAATCTAATCCAAAAATAAACAAGAAAGAAGTTAAAAACTTGAATGAAATTTTTGAAAAGTTAAATGATAAACCTCTGGTCATTACTGAATGAAGTAGAAAGGAGTAAATAGATTTCTCAGTTGTGCATGGCTTCTTTACAAAAATTGAAGATAGGAAGGAAGTATTAACTAAGCATTTACTGCAAGCCAAGAACCAAGGGAGCTGTGATTACAGCTAGGACACAAATAAAAACAAAAAGAATGTTGCTGCGCTGAAGGACTGTACATTCAAATCAAGGAAGATAACACACAAAAGGGAGATAAAAAGGGCAGGGATGGGAGAGTTCCTGACTTGGAACAGGGAACCAGATATACCAGGAAATAAAGTCGGGGCCCCTACACAAAATGGAGGCTCCAGGAGGAACCCACCAAAGAGAAAAAGAGGTGAGCGATAAAGAGGGATAGTCCCTTTTAAGAAGGCCATGGGAGTAATTGGATGTTCTAAGATAGCAGTTCTCAACCTGTGGGTCACAACCCCTTTGGGGTTGAACAACCCTTTCACAGGGGTCACACGGGTCACCTAAAATCGTTGGAAAACACATATTTCCAATGGTCTTAGGAACCGAGATACTGCTCCTCTATCCAGCTCCAGATGGGTCCGCCCACATGCAGATAGGCCCACATACAAGTATTGAAGGGTCAAGGCATAAGGAAGGTTGAGAACCACTGTTCTAAGATGAGGAGGCCCCAGGCACTGAGGGATTCAGGATTGAGATGACATGTTTTAGTAGTCCAGAAGCTGGGAAACACGGTCTCTTACTTGTCATAAGTGAGGCTTCATAAGAGGTCTTGCTGTGGCTGGAGGGCATGAAAACCTGTGGACCTGAAAATTTAGTTAAAGGAGGCAAACGGGCTAGGTGATATATATTTATGTCATTTATTCCCTTAAAGCTAGTGGAATACATACATATATGGAGCCAGATAAAATCTGACTGCTTGAACAAAAGAAAGAGAAGGCTTAAACACATTTTAGAACCATCCTAATTCAGGGTGGCTATGTCACTCAAATTTATGATCTCCATATATGTTTAGTCCATATAGTTTAGAAAGGAATTTTCTTAATTGAGTAGGTGGTAAATACAATAAGATAAGAGAGCTGACAAAGTGTAGATTAGAATTATGACCCAGAACATTTGTGTTTTCTTTACCATTAACATGCCATAATATAGTATATGTCCAAAAAATAAAGAAAAGTCCCATTACTCAAGGTAGGTGTCTTGGATTGAGGGCCTCATTCTTAATGGCCATAAAGTCATTCCCATCTGGCCTTGTTGACATAGAAAGTATTCTCTGAGTTTACTCAGAGAACAAAGAAGCTGTTAGGTCCAGGCTCTTCTGGCCTGATTACTTCAGGCTTTCACCCTTATTAAGGCCAAAAAATTATTGAGGTTTTTAAATTGATATTAAATGATTATCATACCTCACAAGGAAATGCAGAAAAGCAGAAATATTAAACATATGTTTTATATACCACAATATAATAAAAATCACGGACTAAGAAAAAAATTAAAAATTAATTAAAAAGTAAATCCTAAATAATGGGTAGGTCAAAGAATAGATCTTTGAAACAATCAATAATTTCATTAAGATCCACATACCAAAATTTTTGAAATGCAGCCAAAGCAATCCTTAGGGGAAAACTTACACTTCTAAACATTTTTATCAAATTTTTTTTTAAAGTAGTTCAATAAACTGGGAATACAACTGAAAAAAAAGCCTATAAAGCCAACAAATTTTTAAAACCTAATTAAGCACCAAAGTAAAAATTCTGAAAATCAAAGTAGAGATTAACAAAACTGAAAGGAAAAAAAACAAGTTGAATTAATATATAAAACCAGTAGCCAGTTTTTAAAAAAATGAAACATAACCATTGGCTAATCAATGTCTAGAAAAAGAAAGAAGGAAAAAAATACAAACATCAAAAATGGAAAAATAATACACAATAAATGAAGAAATAAAGTTAATAATTAGAATTTGTCCATACCAATAAAACCAAGAATCTAAATGAAATAGATGTTTACACAAATATAAAATTTCTAGATTAAGAGACACCAAGAAATAAAGGACTTAAATAATCCAGTCTTAAATAAATAAACTGAACAAGCCATAAATGAACTCCCAAAGAAGGAAGAGGATGTGGGGAACAGGACCAAATAGATCTAGGTTTTTTTTTCCTTTTTCTTTTGGAGACAATTGGGGTTAAGTGACTTGCTCAGGGTCACATAAGCTAGTAAGTATCTGAGACCAGATTTGAAGACAAAATGGATTTGTAGACAAATTCTCTCAAACATTTATAGTACAATTAATTCCAATATTACAAAACCTGTTGGGGAGGGGAAAAAAAACAGGATAAGAAGAGGTCCTACAAAATTTCTTCTATGATACAAATATGATTTTGATATCTAAACTATGGAGAGTTAAAATGGAGAAAGCAAACTATTAGGAAAAAATCCTTAACATTGCAAAAAAAATTAACAAAATGTTATCAAGGAGACTACAGAAACCTTACACAAAGATTTTACACTAGGACCATAATTGGTTTAATATTAGCCAAACTATCAATATAATTGATCACATCAGGAACAAGAAAAACAAAATACCATATAATTATGTCAATAGATGAAGAAAAAAATTTTGACATGATACAATACGTAATCTTAGTTTTAAAAAAAACACTAGAAAGAATAAAAATAAATAAATCTTTCCTTAGTATGATAAGTAGTACCAATATAAAATTTTTAAACCAGTCTTATACATAATAGAGATTAGAAACCTTTCCCATAAGATCAGGGGTAAATGCAAACGAATCAAATGTAATAAATATTAGCTAGGAAACAGGTAACTGAGGGAGAAAATCTTTGCTGTAATTTTCTATGATGGAAGGTCTCATTTCACTGGATTTATGAATTCAGGTATACCTGATTTCAGGCCAAGTAGATGTGACTAAGACAACTATATAGTTTCGTCTCACATTCATTAGACTGGCAAAGCTGACAAAATAGGAAAATGACAAATGCTGGAGCAATCATGTGTGGAAAGATATATTAAAGCACTGTTGTTAGAGCTGTGAACTGGTCCAACTATTCTCTAATGCAATTTGGAACCATGCCCAGAAAGTAACTAAGCTATTACATGCCATTTGATCTAGTGATGTCACTAATAGGTCTATCATTCAAAGAGATAAAAAAAAAGAGGGAAAATTCCTATATGTACAAAAATATTTATAGCAGCAAAGAATTGGTGGCAAAATTGGATAAAAAAGAACTGGAAACTAAGGGGATGCTCAAAAACTGGGCTAAACATATTAGAATATTAATTAGTATATTAATATGATGGAGTTAGTAACTATTGTGCTCTCTCCATTTTAAATGTAGAAAATAATGAAGAGTTGGTTTAAGAAAAAAACAGGAAGACATGTATAAACTGATCCAGAATGAGGCAAGTAGAACCAAAGAGAATAATTTATATGATACTAACAATATTGTAAAGATGAACAACTTTAAAAGACTTGAGTACTCTGATCAATGAAGTAACCAACCATGATTCCAGAGGACTCATGATAAAACCTGTCACCCACCTCTCTGGTGAGAGGTGATATACTGAAGGTACAGACTGAGACATTTGCATACACGTTTGTTTATGTGTGTGTGTGACTGTGTCTGCACATGTGTATACATCTACATCTATAGCCTCAGCCCTTTCTCCTTGGCCTGGATATCTTTTTTAGGCTTTGGATTTCAGATTTTGGATCTTCCCATCTGTGTCCAAGTGCCAACCACAGCTGACAGTGGCTTCTTCATTGGGAGTAAGAGCAAACTGAACAAAGATTTAAAGTTACACAAGGAAGCCAGCAAAAAAGTTTCATCATTCCTAAGGAAAATTTCATAAGCACTGCACAAGGAAGAGGAAAGAAATCTTGATGAAAATTGCTGTCCATTTCCATAGAAAGAACTGATGTCTGAATACAGACTATCTTAATTTTTTGTTCAAGTCTTCTTGACTTGACTTGACTACCATGATTATTATGGAAATGTTTTACATGATTACATATTTATAACCTATATCAGATTGTTTACTGTCTTGGGGGGAGAGAAAAGGAAGGAAGGGAAGAAAGGAATTTGGAATTCAAAACTTTTTAAAAGACAAATGCTAAAAATTGCTTTTGTATGTAATTGAGGGGGAAAAATGCAATGTAGAATTTTTAAAAAAAGCTCATCACCTCTCTGTCAGGAAATGAGTGGTATTTTTTACCTTTATTCTTTTGGATTCTTGGTATTTATCTCATTATTATCATTACATTATTAGTAGTAGTATTACATAAATTGTTCTCCTAGTTCTGTTCACTAAACTCTGTATCAGTTCATAAAGGTCTTTCCAGTTTCTTGAGACTGTCCATTTCATCATTCTTATGGAATAATAATTTTCCATTATATTCACATAACAAGATCTGTTAGCCATTTCCCAGTATAAGGATACTCCCTTAGTTTCCAGTTTGGGGCTACCATGAAAAATACTGCCATAAATATTTTGGTATATATAGATCCTTTTCTTCTCTCTTGGATTTCTCTAGAGCATAGACCTAGTAGTAGTATAGTTAGGTTAAAGGATTCACAGAGTTTGGTAACTTTGGGGTAACAGTTCCAAATTATTGGACTCATTCATAACTCTACATTGGTGTACCTTTTTTCCCCACAACCCCTCCAACATTGATCATCTCCCTCTTTTACCATCTTTGTCAATCTGTTAAGTATGAGACACAACCTCAAAACTTCTTTAATCACTAAATTACTAACGATTTAGCTAACTTTCATAGGATCATTAATAGTTTGAATTTCTTCCTTTAAAAACTGCCTGTTAATATATCCTTTGATCATTTATCTATTGGGGAATTCCTCTTACTCTTACAAATTTGAGTCAGTTCTTTATGTATCTTAGAAATAAGACCTTTGTTATGACCAAGCAAGACATAGAGAGCATTATGAAATGCAAAATGGATAATTTTGATTGCATTAAATTGGAAAGTTTTTGTACAAACAAAGCCAATGTAATCAAGGTTAGTAGGGAAGCAGACAATTGGGAAAGAATTTTTACAAGTGTTTCTGATAAAGGCCTCATTTCTAAAATATATAGAGAAGTGAGTCAAATTTATAAGAATGCAAGTCATTCCCCAGTTTACAAATGGTCAAAAGAAATGAGACATTTATCAGAAAAAACTTATCACAAACTTTTTTTTCCTAGTTGCCTGTTTCCCTTATAATTTTGACCACACTTTTAGGTTTATGCAAAAACTTTAAAATTTTATACAATCAAAACTCTCAATATTATCTTGTGTCACCCTTTCTATTTTTTATTGCATTATTGTGTCATTGTTTTATCTAGCCCAGTTTTCCATTGTCTGTTCTGAGAGACCCCTTTTCCACTCTGTATCTCTTGTTTCATCTCTTTCAGGGATTCCAGCAGTTCCTGTGGCCAGGGCATTACTTTTTTCACCGAAACTATACCTGGATTTGTTTGGGGGTGTAATGGTAATCAATTTGTTCGATCAAATACTTAGGGCTAAGTATAGAACTCTGTCCATTGGTGAAAAGGTGTGAATTCCTAGAACTCTGTCCATTGGTGAATAGGTGTGAATTCCCCTGTTGTCGTGGAAGAATGCTATTGGCTGAGACACTCCCCTGTTTACTTGGGAGAAGGCCAGTGCTTATAAGCAGGAGAATTTCAGAGACAGACAGATTTTGGACTTGGCTCCTCAGTGGCTGACTGAAGACATGAACAGGATGGGACTTTGTTTGTTGGTGGCCTGGCTGATCCTTGAGTTCCAGGCAAGAAAAGTCCTGAAGGGTTTGAGGTGTGCTGAACCTTGTGAACTTCAGTGTGTGCCGGGGATTGCCTTGAGGACTGGACAAGGACCTGGGAGCTGTTCATCCCTGAGGACTGGACGAGAATCTGTAAGCTTTCAGCTCCTGAATCTAGGTGATTGTCTGGCAGATTCAGGAGGGAGCTGGGACCAGGGAAGGGGATCCAGGGAATCAGAGAGACCACCCAAAGTC
>JAQQSW010018439.1:0-11244 GCA_028646575.1 Pseudocheirus occidentalis | reverse complement strand
AGATCAGAGTTTAAAAAGAGACTGAAGCAATGCATGCTATCATTCTTTTCGATGTTTGGCTTTTGTTTCTCTTTTCTCATTGTTCACTCCATTGGCTATAACACCTATACAACCAGACGATTGTACAATGTGAAGGAGTTTGCAGATCCTATACATGACTGTATGCCACCATGGTGGGGGTTGGGGGGGGATGGGGAGGAAGGGGAGAAAAATCTATAACTGAAGTGACTATGGAATAGAATCTTGTAACCTAAAAGTGAACAAACAAGTTAATAAAAAAAAAAGACAATTACAACATCATGAGACTTATGTAAGAGCCAGGTTTATTACAAGAGAAATAAACGTGCATGAAGAACCCAAAGAGGTCACAAACCTTACACAAGTTTGTACATTTATGACAGTACAACAGAAGGAGGAGGAGAAAACAGGAAGGGGCACTGCATGGGAAAGGAAAGGTACAGTGAATGTGGGAAAAAGAACAAAACCCCCCTTGAATGGGAAAAGCAATGAGATGGAGATGGCAGAATCTTCATTCTTTTCTCTTGGGAAGTGCAGGGTTGTGGAACCTGCAACCTGAAAGCTACATGTGGCCCTTGTGGTCCTCAAGTGTGACCTTTTCACTGAATCCAAACTTCATAGAACAAACGCCCTTAATAAAAGGATTTGCTCCATAAAACTTGGACTCAGTCAAAAGGCCACACCCATGGACCTGGAAGGTCACAGCTTCCCTTGAGGCTGCAGGTTCACCATTACATGAAAATAGATTGGTCTATTTATCTGCAAAAGACCTCAGCTGCATAAGCATCTTCCCAGCATGATAGACTGGGTGACACCTGTCTTTCTTCTCAAGGACCTACAGAGAATCTGACTTGGGATGCAAACAACAAATTATGTCGGTTGAGGGAGGCGAGGGGAGAAGTTTTGTCTTTGACACCTTCAGGTGCTCTTCATGCTCCCTACATAAGGCCATAGAAAGTATGGCTCCTCCATAAATTTCTGGAAAGTGTGGCAACTCAAATTAGACAAGTTCAGGGACCCCTTAGCAGTCTGCAGCTTCTGCTCAAAGTTGCACTTGAACTGATCAAAGCTGCTTCAGTGTTTTCTGATAGCTATAGGCATCTCCAAATTCAGCTAAAATTCACTCACAAAGGATCACTGGTATGTTGAAAAGCTCTGAGCCTCAGTAATTTTTATGATTGGTTGGTTGTTTTGTAATTCTCCTTATTCTACTCTCCTGTGAAGATAGGAAGTTCAAAATATAGTATAGTCATTATAGAATCCATTTTCACAGTCTTCAATGTGAGGAGCATTAGTTTGTATTTTTAGTTTTTTGAGTTGAGGGTGGAGGGGAGAGAATGGAGGTAGATAGATAAAAGAATAACCATTTATTAAGTGCCTCCTACATGCCAGGCACTGTTATGCTCTTTACAAATATTATCCAATTTGCTCTTGTTAAAAGACTTGTGATCATTGGAGACAAAGCCTTTTTTGTATTAGATATTGTAAAAATTCTTTTGAATGGAGTTGAATTCAAGATGGATAAAGTGACATTGGAAAAGTAGAGCCTGGAAGACAGATTAAGAGCTAATAAATGCCTGAAGTTGGACAATTGCCCTAATATCAGAGAGAATGGGGCAAGCATAAGAGATAATGCATGGTAAATTTGACACATTTCAATGACTGATTGAATAGGGACAAAGTAGATTGAAAGAAGACTTAAGGTCAGATAATGACTGACTAGAATAATCATGATTCCATCAGTAGACATAACAGTGAAAGTAAAGAGTAACTGAAGATGAATATTTAGAAATGGAAAGATACTTTAAGAATAATGTCAGAATTTGTTTTGCTAAACTATATACATATTGTTGTTCAATCATTTTTCAGTCATGTCTGACTCTTGGTGACCCCATTTGGGGTTTTCTTGGTAAAGATTATAGAGTGTTTTGCCATTTCCTTCTCCAGCTCATTTTACCAATGAGAAAATTGAGGAAAACATTGTTAAAAGACTTGCCCAGGGCCACACAACTAGTGTCTGAGTCCAGATTTGAACATCCTTTCCTGATTGTAGGCCAAGTACTCTATCCACTACACCACCTAGATGCCTATATAAATGTATCAAAAAAATTTTGTTGTTGTTGTTAATTTACCCACTTAGGTTTAAAGTATAAGGATAGATTTTAAAGGATCGCAAGGACAACACAACTATATCAATATCAAAAAGTTTCACCTCCCTAAGAGAAACTTTGCAAAAATGACAAAAAAAATATATAGCCTATGTTTAAAGAAATGAGTACACAGGTACACTCATACATTTGAGAAGTGGTCCAACCATTGAGGGAACAAAGTTTAGAATTATTAGAAAACAACCTTAAATTATTCATTTCATTTTACCATTTCCTAAGCATATATTCCAAGAAGTTTTAAGACAGAAAGGTCCTATGCATATCAAAATAATGATAGCAGTATGTTTTCTGATAGCAAATATAAGATTTGATATTTAGACACAAAAGAGAGACAGAGACCAAGAGAGAGACAAAAATAGAGAGACTTTGAAATTATGCGTACTAAACAATTGTTAATTATATTTGAAAAATAATGAACAGCTCAAGAGAAAAGACTTAGTAAATAGTCAAAAGGTCCTTCTTATTTTTAAGAAGTTTAAAAAGAAAAAATACATGATATAAGCAGTTAAATATGAGTTCAAGGTAAAAAAAATACAGAATGCATTACTAAAGTATTTTTATAAATAACTAGAAAACAAGGTGAGCTAGGTGGAGCAGTGGATAGAGTGTTAGACTTGGAGTCAGTAAGATTCTTCTCCTTGAGATCAAATCTGTCCTTAACTTACTAGCTGTGTAACCCTGGGCAAGTCACTTAGCCTGTTTGTCTCAGTTAGTTATCTGTAAAATGAGTTGGAGAAGGAAATGGTGAACCACTCCTGTATCTTTGCCAAGAAAACCTCAAAAGAATTCACAAAGAGTTGGACAAAACTAAAAAATGACAAACAGTAACAACCAGAAAATAAAGTGATCACTAACATTCTACTAAGTTTAATTGAGAACAAGCCATGACCAACCAGCCTTTTTTTTTTATTTTTGAGAGGGTGCTCAGACTTGTAGAAAAAGAGAATACTGTTGACAAGGTATGTCTGAATTTACAAAATCTTTCCAGATATCATTTTACACAAGATGGATAAATGGCTCCTACATGATAACTCAGGCTATTTTGGAAGATGTTGATAGACCAAGTTTGAAGAATGTTGATAAGTGGATCTATCTTTTTAACAGAAATTTATAGGGCTCAGAGACTGATCCTGATTTGCATATTATTTTATCCATAATTTAGCTGTAGACATGTATAACACACTTAGAATAACTGTGGAAGCCATTAACTTGGAAGTTAGCCAATAAACTGGATGCAAATGTCCGAATTTATAAACAAACAGTAAGCAAACAAAGTTTATCATTTACAATTGTGGCCTCGAAAATCAGTAATAAATAGAAATAAACATAAAGTTCAGGGATAACACTGTTAGACATATATCTTAAAGATATCTCAATGACAAAAAAATGGCCCAATGTTCACCTAAATTTTTATAGCAGCCATTTCTGAGGAAATAGAAAACTAGGGTGTGGGGAGGGAATAGATGTCCCTCAATTAAGACTAAACAAAAGGGAGTACAGGAATGTAACGTAATACTGTATAATCGGAACAATGAAATAAGATGACTACATGTTACTAGTGTTTTCTTAATTGCCAAAACTCATGGCCTTTTCTCATTTTTCATTCTTCTTGCCTTCTCTATAGCCTATTATACTGTTGAGCACTGTCTTTTCCAGGATACTCTCCCTTCTCATATAGACTAGACACTTGTCCCTTCTTAAACTCTTTTTATGTATCTCACCACATTTTATTCCTTTTTGCTCCATTATGCTCTAGGTCATATCCTGGAAGTGTGGGTGTCCCCCAAGGATTTCTCTCACATACTAAACCACAGGGCTTTTTCATGCAAACTCCACTTCAGCCAAAATCGTTTGATTCTATGTTAAAATCGTGGTGTAGTAAATTTTTCTATCTAAAAATAGGGCTGTATATTTATTCCTATCAAATTCCACATTGTTTCCTTCAGTTCACAGTTCCTATTGCAATTTGCCACTTTGAATATTTGCTGAAACGGTCCCTATGACTAAAATACTTTCACCAACCTTCATCTTTCTCTTTTGACCTCTGCATGCTTGGGGAGAAGTGGAGAAGAAAGGAGAAGACTTTTAGATTTTCTGCTAATTTCATATAACAATAATCGAAATAGCAATAATAATAAGTCACATTTATGTCACTTACACATATTTGCAAAGTACGGCATATATGCTACCTCATGTGATCCTCATGACAACCCTGAAAGATAAGAGCTTCTATTGTCAAAATTTTTCATAAAAACAAACTGAGGCTCAAGGGCATTCAGTGATATTCCCAGGCTCATAAAACTATTAAATTTCTGTGACAATAATTGAACTCATTTATTCCATAATCTGTTCTGTGCACTATGACAGCAGCTGGCTAACCTATACCAAGATATGAAGACTTAGTAAATAATAAGTTCCTAGATTAGGGAATTAATTTTTTAAAAAACTGATTTCATTTGTCATACACTGTTTAGTTTGAATATAACCAAATAAATTAGCACATCACATATTCAATTATTAGAAACAGTTAAATCTATATAAGGAAAAAAATTATTCTAGAACCTATGAAAACATTGTAATATTGAGCCTTATAGATCAAAGATAAACTTACCTCTTTGTGATCATGAAAAAGATAGGACTTAAAAGATAGAGATAACTTCTTTTATTACAAGTAGAACTTAGAAATTCCTTTGTTTAAAGCCTAGTTGCAAAAGCTGATAATTAAACCATTTTGTAATTGACCTGGTAGAAAATATGAAATAAATAGCAGTGTGATATATAAAGAACAAGGAAAACTAGTTGTTAAATACTGTAGGATTAAAAGTCTCTTGAAGAGTGATGAAAAATGTCAGAAATAGCAAATTAAGCATTCTTTAAAGAGACAGACAAGATGCACTTTTCTTTTACTATAAAACCAAAGCACTTGGTACAAAATATGGTACAAAGTTAAAACTTAACAAATGATGTTAATTAATTGATTGAAAAGTCCTCTAAATGGAATGGAATTTGTCTTTTGACTGGGTAATGTGTGAAAGCTGATTTAATTACAGTGTCCTTTTTTAAGTTGAATTTATAACAACAAATAACAAATTAAATTGTCCAATGCTTGAAAAAGTAACCTGTAATTGTTTGAAGAAATTAAAAGTCTAAAAATGTAAAATTTATGTATTATGACACTTATACATTTCACTTAAGTGGTTCTTCAAAGTGTATAGAGTTAAAAAAAACTTTCCAGTATTTATTTAACCAGTTCTAAGTTTTATTTCCTTAAGGAAATTTAATACTCTGTAACACATTTTCAGGGAATGATTTAATTCAGATACAACTCAATTATGCTTTTATTGAAATAATTTTCTTTACTTTCCATAAAGATAAACCCATACTCACTGTATTTTTCTCTTGGACTTGTCTTCCTTTAGACAACTTGTCATTTCTGGACAAAGAAGATTTTTACTGAAATGTTAGTGATTAAGGATTTCACCCAAAGGAAGATAAAGTAATGTGGATGAATTAAATTATACAGAGAGGGCCACAATGGACTGTGTGAAAACCCCACATCATTATCTATACAATAATGACATGGGTATAAGTTTTTCTTTCATGTTCCCAGAGTTGAAAAAAAAATGACAGCAATTTTAATGACAATTTGTCAGTCCATAGAAAAGTACAGACACAAAGATAGATATTTTCAATGCCCAAAATGAAAATAAATGCATAAAATGAGCTGTAGTAATTCAATGCTAGAAAGAGAAGGGTCACGAAACCTTCAATAGATGGATAGAAAAACCAAAAGAATAAAGTCCTGGCAAAAACCGTTTTCTTGATTATTATGCTTCAACCTGGCGGTTCCCAGAGGTGTGATGTGTCAAGAATTAGAGATTCTCTTTTAACAGACAATTCATTTTCTACAGAAATGTTCAGGGAAAGAATAATGCTAGAGAGAAAATCATTTAGGAAATGAAGAGGGGTTAAATGGGGATTCCTTCCAAGATTAGGTTGACAGAAGCAGTTTTACTTTGAAATAGGGAAAGCTCTAATGTGAATGGTAGTTTTTGTTGTTGATGATATGACATGGGAAGAGAGGCAACAAATGATGTCATATGCTGAAATTTCACTTTAAATTTGACAGTGTGATAGTTCACTTGTTTCCACACAAAGAATTCTTGGTCTTTTTGTCTATATACTTCTGTGATCTCTTTTTCAAGGGTATCTATGAACATTTATTTTACAACTTTCTTTTTAAAAATTTATTTAATATTTCATTTTTTCCACTTATATGAAAAAAACAATTTTGGTACATAAAAAACACTTGTGTTCCCAATTATCTCTCTCCATACCTTTTGTATGGTAAGTATTTTGACACAGGATATAAATATGCACTCATGCAAATACGTTTCTATGGTAGTCATGTTGTGAAAGAAGAACCCCCCCTCCCAAAAAAAAATAGCATGGTTGTATCTGCATTCAGATTTGTAAGTTCTTTCTCTGAAGACAAATAGCCTTTTGCATCATAAACCTTTGGAATTGTCTGGCATCATTTTATTGTTGAGAAGAGCTAAATCATCCACAGTTGAAGATAATACAATGTTGCTTTAATATATACAATATTTTCCTGGTTTTGCTCTCTTCATTTTAATCAGATCATGTAAACTTTGCAGGGTTTTTTCCCCTCAGAGCATTCTGTGTATAACATCTCATAAAAAATTGTATTCCATAACAACCATATATCACAACTTGTTTAACCAATCTCCAATTGATGATCATGCTCTTAATTTCCAAGAATTTGGACCATTAAGAGAGCTGTTTTTTTTCTTTATCTCTTTGGTATAGAGATGCAGCTGTGTTATTTCTGTGTCAAAGAGTATGTCTGATTTTGTAGTCCTTTGGACTTAGTTCTAAATTGTTCTCCAGAATTACTGAATCAGCTCACAACTCCAACAACAGTTCATTAATGTGTCAATTTTCCCACATTGGTTTCAACATTTGAAACGTTTTTTTGTCATGTTAGCCAGTCTGATAGATGAGTGGTACCTCAGAGTTCTTTTAATTTTTCGCACTTCTTTAACCAAAAGTGATTTAGAGCATTTTATATGACTATAGACAGACTTTATTATATTGTCTGAGACCTGTCTATTGATATCCTTTGATCATATACCAATTGGAAAATGATTTTTACTTTTATAATTTTGATCCAGCTCTTTATATATTTGAGAAATGAGGCTTTATCATAGAAACTTGCTGTAAAATATTTTTACAGTTATGATTACTGACAATGTTTCCTTCCACCATATTTTCCCTATTATCCTACTCTCTTTCTGAATGAAACCTGTCCATCCTCAAAAGTGTTTTGCTTCTATTTACTGCCTTGCCCAGTCCACCCTCCTTTCCATCATTACCCTAAGACTTCTCTAGTCCCTTTCTTCTAATACTTTCCTGTATAGTAAAATCAAGTCTTATATTCAGCTAAGTGTGTATGTTATTCCTTCTTTGAGTCAATTTAGATGAAAGCAAAATTTACATCATACCCTCTACCTTCCCCATCATCCCTTGGACATTAAAAGCTCTTTCAAACCTCTTTTAGTGATATAATTTTCCCTATTTTAACATCTCACTTTACTTTTCTAGTGCATTACTATTTCTTACATCTTAATTTTTTAGATAGCCATCCCATCAAATTTAAATAATTTTCATGCTCTCCATCTATGAATACTGCTTTTCACTGTTATAATAATGAGAAATTTCTTAAGAATTACAAGTACAATATTCCAATGTAAGTATGCAAAAAATTTAACCTTCTGCAATCTCTTCATGATTTCACTCTCCTATTTATATTTTTATCCTTCTCTTGAAATTTATATGTGGAAGTCAAATTTTCTATTCAACTCTGATCTTTTCATCTGAATGCTTGAAAGTCCACTATTTCATTGGCTAATTTTAAAAAAACCTTCTTTGGAAGTTGTTTTAGATCCTTGCATTGCTGAGAAGAACTAAGTCTCTCAAAGCCACTCATTGCACAATGTGCCTTTAATTGGGTACAGTATTCTCCTGGTTCTGCTCATTTCACTCACCATCAGTTGAAATCAGTCTTTCTAGGTTTTTCAGAAGTCCTCCTCTTTATCATTTCTTATACCACAATAGTATTCCATTACATTCATGCACCAAAACTGTTCAGCCATTCTCCAATTGATGGATGTCCCCTCAATTTCCAATTCTTTGATGCCATAAAAAAAGCTGCTATAAATATTTTTGTCCATGTGCTTCTTTTTACAATTTTCATGGTCTCTTTGGGATGCAGACCTAAAAGTGTTATTGCTGTGTCAAAGGATATTCATGGTTTTATAGTCCTTTGGGAATATTTGCAAATTGCTCTCCAGAATGATTGGATCAGTTCACAACTCCACCAACAATGCATTAATGTACTGTTTTCCCACATCTTTTCCAACATCTTTCATTTTCCTGTTTTGTCATGTTTGCCAATCTGATAGGTGTGATGTGGTACCTAAAAGTTGTTTTGATTTGCATTTCTCTAATCAATAGTGATTTAGAGCATTTTTTTCATATGAATACAGATATCTTTATTTTTTTTCTTTGAAAACTGCCTGTTAATATCCTTTTGATCAATTTTCAATTAGGGAATGACTTTTATTCTTATGAATTTGATGTAGTTCTCTATTTATTTTTAGAAATGAGGCCTTTATCAGAGACATTGGTTGTAAAAAAATGTTCACCAGCATTTTGCTTCCCTTCTAATATTGGTTGCATTGACTTTCCACAAAAACTTTTCAATTTAATGTAATCAAAATCAGTCATTTTGCACTTTATAATGTACTCTACTTCTTGTTTGATTATAAATTATTCCGTTCTCAAAAAATCTGTGAGGTAAATTTGAATGTTTTTTTTCACTTAATTATTATACTCAGTTTTTCTGGGTAGGTCATTCTAGGTTGTAATACTACCATTTATGTTTGTGTTGAGGAATATCATATTCCAAAGTCTCTGATCCTTTAGACTAGAAGGGACTAAATCTTTTGTTAATGGCTATAGTTCTAAGATATTATAATTGTTTCTTTCCTATTTGCTTGAAGTATTTCTTCCTTGACCTATGAACTCTGGAATTTGACTATAATATTCCTTTATCAGTGAAAAATGTTGAAGTCCCAAGCACCAAAAGAGTTCTTAGAAGAACTTAAAAAATGACTTTAAAAATCAAATAAGATGTCTAAAAACTAGGGGGAAAAAGACCAATCCACGAAAATCAACAAAATTATGAAAAGAAACTTGAAGTAGAAATTTGAAATTTAAACGTTAAATTGAAGAAAAATAATTCATTGATAACTAGAATTGAGTAAAGGGAACCTAATGAAATTTTAAGACACCAAGAAATAATGCAGGATAATCAAAAGGAGGAAAAAAAATAGAAGACAATGTGAAACATCTCATCAGAAAAAAAAACTGATTTGAAGAACAGTTCAAGGAGAAATAATATAAAAATTATCAGACTACTTGAAAATTATGATTTAAAAATAGTGTTGATATAATATTACAAATAATTATCATGGGAAATTATCCTTTAATTCTAGAACAAGAAGGCAAAGAAGAAATAGAAAAAAATATCTGATCTTCATTTGAAAGAGATCACAGGAAGAAAACTTAAAGTCATATTATAAACAAGTTTCAAAACTCCCTGGTTAAGGAGAAAATATTGGAATCAACAAGAAAAAAATTTAAATATCATGGAGCTATAATAAGAATTACACAATACCTATCAGTTACTACATTAAAGAGCTGTCAGTCTTGGAATACTATATTTCATATAGCAAAATAGTTGGCATTATACCGAAGGTTAACTTACCCAGAAGTTAAGAATAGTCCTCAATGAAAGAAAAAGGACATTTAATGGACTTAAAGAATTTCAGGTATTTGTGACAAAAACCAGTAAAACTTGAGGGAAAATTTGACATATGACACCCAGGAATAATATAAGGTAAATGTTAAGGACCTCATAAGGGACTCAATAAGGTCAAATTGTTTATGACTGTCTTTTTTATTTGGGCAATTTTAAAGAAAGGCTTGTATTGAGCTAAGTATGATGGAGAGATTTGAAAAAAAACATAGAGACAGAGAAAAAGGATAAATTATACAGTTGAGGTCTAAAAGGAAAAAAAATTATACAGAAGAAGCTAGTGGAAGGAAGGGCAGGGAGTGCTGAAACCTTACTCTCATTGGGAATGGGTTAAAGAAACAACATACACACATATGTATATGTGTAGGTATGAAAGTCTTCTAAATTCAGACAGAAATTAGAGGGTAAAGGGATAGAATGAGGGAGAGGTTAAGGGAGGGACTCCTGGAAGGTTGAATTGGTTAAGGAATAGGAGGCCAAATTGGTGGGTAAGAGTAAAAAACAGGAGTGAAGGGGGATAGGTGTAGAGTGAGAAGGAATGTGAGGAAAAATAGGAAGAAGGATAACATGCAACAGTAATTAAATATTAGAATGTGAATTGGATGCATTTACCCAAAAAACAGAAACTGATAGCAAATTAAAAATTTCAATTAAACAATATATTGCTTTCAGGAAATGCAAATAAAATGAGTGATATACACAAACATAAAGTAAAGGTCATGAGTAGAATTTATTATGTAAAAAAAAAATTCAGGGGTAGTAATCATGACCTCAGAAAAAAGTTAGAGCTAAAATAGATTTAATCAAAAGAGAAAAATAGAGAAAATATACTGTCTGTCATATTTTAAAATAACTAGACAATATGAAGTGCCTGAGAGTATACTTGACAAAACAGACACAGGAACTGTATGAATGTGAATAAGAAACACTTTTTATACAGATAAGGTCAAACCTAATTATTGAAGTAATATTTATTGTTCATGGGTAGATAAAGTCTCTATAATTTTAAAATATGATGATTTAACCTAAATAATTTATGTCATGCCTTCCCAATTAAATTATTAAAATTTTTATCTTGCTGCATTAGAAAAAAATAATAATGAAATTCATTTGGAAGAACAAAAGGTCAGCAACTTCAAAGAAGCCAGAGTGTGA
>JAQQSW010018438.1:0-11244 GCA_028646575.1 Pseudocheirus occidentalis | reverse complement strand
ATTCTCGATGGTGCCTTTTAGCAGGATGTAGTTTCCTTCCTTATCTCTCTTAATTAGATCAATTTTAGCTTTTGCTTTTTTGAGATAAGAATTGCTACCCCTGCTTTTTTTTTTACTTTTAACGAGGCATAATATATTCTACTCCATCCTTTTACCTTTACCCTGTGTGTCTCCCCTTGTTTCAGACGTGTTTCTTGTAGACAGCATATTGTAGGATTGTGGTTTTTAATCCATTCTGCTATCCACTCTGTTTTATGCTAGAGTTCATCCCATTCACATTCAGTTATGATTACTATCTGTGACTTTGCCTCCATCTTATTCCCTCCCCTGTTTATATCTTTATGTCTTCCTTTTCCTTTTCCCTCCTTAAGAATTTTCCTTTTGACCACCACCTCCCTCAGTATTCCCTCCCTGTGTTCCCCCCTCTTTACTACCCTTCCCCCTTCCTACTCTTCCCCTCCCTACTGAATACGCTCCCCTTATTACACCCCTCCTCCCTTATCCCTCCTACTGCCTGTAGAGTACAACAGATTTTTATTCTTAACAGAGTATGTTATTTCCTCAGGCTTTTTCATAAGGAAAGCCTGGAAGTCCTTTACCTAATTAAATGACCATCTCTTTGCCTGAAAGAATGTGGTCAGTCTTGCCAGGTAGTTGATCTTTGGTTGCAGTGCTAGCTCTTTTGCTTTACAAAAAATGGCATTCCATTCCCTCTGGTCTTTTAATGTAGCAGCTGCCAAATCCTGTGTAATCCGGACTGTAGTTCCACTATATTTGAATTGCTTCTTTTTGGCTGCATTCAGTATTTTCTCCTTGGCTTTGTGGCTCTGGAGTTTGTCTACAATATTTCTTGGAGTTTTCAAATTGGATCTCTTTTAGGAGGAGATCAGTGGATTCTTTCAATAACCATTTCTCCCTCTGATTCTAGGACCTCCAGACAGTTCTCTTTAATAGTCTCGTGGAGGATGCTGTCCAGGCTGGTTTTTACATCATGGCTTTCTGGTAGGCCAATAATTCTTAGGTTATCTCTCCTGGATCTGTTTTCCAGGTCAGTTTTTTTTGAGTGAGATATTTTGCACTTTCTTCTAATTTTTCAATCTTTATGTTTTGTTTGATTGACTCTTGTTGCATCATAGAGTCCTTAGCTTCAGTTTGTCTGATTCTAATTTTTAGTGCATTATTTTCCTCAGCTAGTTTTTGGAGTGCCTTTTCATTATGTTCATTTTTCATTGTTAGGGAGGTATTTTCTCCAGTTAGATTTTGGACCTCCTGTCCTAGTTCTCCAATTTTGCTTTGCAAAGATTTGATTTCTTCAGTGAGATTTTTTCCAATTTGGTCACTACCTCTCTAATTTCATTTTTAAAATCTCTTTTGAGATCCTCCAAGAAGGCTCTTTGGGCTTGAGACCAATTTGCATTTCCTTCTGTGGTCTCCAGTGTGGATATAGAGTCCCTGTTGCCTCCTGAATTTGTTTCTTCTTGATCACTATACAAAGATGGTCCCATCCTTTACAATTTCCTTCTTCCCCATTGTGAGCGCCTATGGCCTGGATTTTTGGAGTGGATATCTGCGTCTGGGGTACCAGAGTCTTGAACTTCTCGGGCTTTGAGGTAAGGGCTGAGGCCAATACCAAGACTCTCAAGGATTCCCCTGAGTTACCCTGAGGCTTACAGAATAACTTGTGGGGGTAAGGTGGTCTAGCTCCTTCAGGTTTCAGAGTCTGTGTCCCTGAGCTGCAGCTCAAGCAGGCTCAGAGCCGGCTACAACTGAAGGCCTGAGGCAGAGCTGTTGTTTGCTGATTGGGCTGGTGGTGCTAAATTGGCTTTTCTTGGTAGGGTTTGCTGGCTCCATCCTGCTGGGCTTAGACTCTATATTGTCTTCTTTCCCCTTTCCATAACCGTGCCCAAGCCTGAGGCTGTTTCTACTGATTCAAGATTTTACTCTTGTTAGAATATTTAATTCCAGACTTTTCTGGGTCTGGGAGGGGGGATTAGAGCCACTAAACTTTATTCCTCCATCTTGGCTACTTGAAGTATGGGTGTATAAGTTTAAACATCCAGATTGCCCCCACAGAACCTGCTGACCCTGCTGTGGGCCCTGAGTTTTTTTCCTACCTGGTTCGATGATCCTCTGTCCTCTGGTGAGATGGCCAGGCTGGGCTGGGTGAGTCTGATGGCTGCCTGGGACTTTTTCTCGGTCTGCTGTTCTCTGCTCTCTGCTCCACATTGGTGCAGCTTCCTTGTGCTCAGTGCTCTCCTTACCCCAACCTGAGTAGGCACTTTCCTGGGCTGGGAATCCATCCTGCTCAGTCTCACAATGGGTTCTGTTGCTCTTGAATTCGTTCAGATTCAGTTTTTAGCCTTTAGCAATAGAATGACTCCGGCTGTGGCTGCGGCTTTTCCCAACCGCCCTGGGGCCAGGCCATGGTTTTGGGCTGGGATGGCCTTGGCTCCCAGCCTGTCCCAATGGGCCCCTTCTGCTGAACAGCCCTCAGCAAGGGACTAGTTTTCTGTATTTTTGTGGATTTTGGAGCCCTAAAATTTGTTCAGAGTCATATTTTATGTGTACTTAAGGTCACTGTGCAAGCTGCTGAACTCTGCTGTTTCTCTGCCGCCATCTTGGCTCTGCCTCCAAGCAAAAACCCTCAAAGACTCCCCACGGTCGCTCCTGGCATCTGCCTTCGTCACCCAGAAAGAGGTGGCCATCTTCAATTTTTTCCTGTGATCCTAGGAGACATATAGTCACTATTTTCCTTGTTTGTACTCTAATATTTACCAAGAAAGGACCTCTAGTCCCCTGCAGCTCCACAGGCTAGTACTCTTTTTTGTCTTGGAACCAGAACCAGGACCCATGCTCCCTGGTGATTGAACATCAGTGTTCTTCTCTATCCTGGAACGGATACCCAGAACTGTTTATAAACAATATAATTTTCAATAAGTAACTAACTTATTGAATTAAAATCAGGGTATATAATACATATAGCATTCCACTAATATCACTCTAAAAATTCAGTTAACAAAGGAAATAAGGTTGGCTTGGTATGGCCAACTCTTGCTGAATGAGTGTCAGCAAAGAGTCACCTATAATCTTCACATCCAATTGTCTGAGCCTCACTTTCTCTGGGCTAAGAGTTCTGAAAACAGCTCAGTTGCTTCTAGGGAAAGAGTTGCCATTGCTATTTGTGTGGGCTCCAGAGAGACCTCCAACCTGGTGTTTCAGACTTCTCCTGCCAACCCCTTAAGTTTTCTGAAGTTAGAAAAATTGTCATACCCTGCCTTTTTGTTGGCTCTGTTATGACAAAATTAGATCTGAGGAGTTATTTAAAAGTTCCTTTGTGGGGGAAGATAATAAAGTTGTTTAGAGAGGGATTTGGGGGCAATTGAGCTTGGTGAATACCCCTAATCCACCACCTTAACTCTACCCTGACTCCACCTCTATTTCTGAACACAGAATTGAACCCACAGGATAATTTATAAAAGGCATCATACATATTTAAATAGAAGTCTGTCTCCACAAATCAGAAATAGGGTTACACATATAAGAACTACTACTCGTTATCAAAACATGTTTCATCCTATGTAATGCTTTGTCTCTGGAAATAGTACAAATCCATGATTGTCCTTCTATCCATCCTCAAAAAGCTAAGCGTGGACCATCACATTTCTCTTAATAAATCGAGCTTTGCAATTGAGCTTCCCTTGGTACCTGTTATGGATCTGCCATTATTGAGGTTACAGAATTCACCCACTTCGAAGCCTCATAGTCTGGTTTCCCAGAAGGCTGGGATTGTAAATAAATAGCTCAAGAATTTGCCTAAACCATTTTTTCAGCTTATACAATATTCTTTCAATATGAACCCATAGGATCTCTAGAGGAAAATGAATTATATATGTTTCCTACCTGTTATGTAAAGAAGAATTTCTTTTTATTTGGATTGAAAGGAACAGGCCATACCAGGCCAACCTAATTTCCTTTGTTAACTGAGTTTTTAGAATGTTATTAGTGTAATGCTACATGTGTTATACACCCTGATTTTAACAAGATATTTGACACATACATACATACATATGTGTGTTCATGATATACACATATGCACATATATGAGTGAGAAATAGAAATATGTCTGTATATACATATTTGTTTGCATGTATGCATACCTTGTAAAAAAGCATGAAGAGAAATGTGGGCAAGGTGGCAGTACAGTCAGGTGAATTCAAAACTAATCAATCTTTAGAGGTCAGTAGAATTACAGGAGTGCCACAGATAACTGTCCTGGCTCCTTTGACTTTCAATAATTTTAATCAGTGACTAAGACTACCATGTAACTTTATGGTTAGTAAATGTGCAAATATTCCAAAGCTGTTGGTGGGAGTAGGATAACCTTCTGGATGACAGAATTAGGATTCAAGAGTACTTCAGGAGACTAAAATGATGGACTAAATTGAATAAGGTGAAATTAAATAAATGTATATTTTTATACTTGGATCCAAAAAGTCAACCACAAATGTATAGAGTAGGCATATTTAGCTAGAATTTTGACACATCATCTGGAAATCATTTGAATATTTTAGTGGATTTAGAGTTTAACACAAATCAGCAGTGAAAAGTGCAACCAAAACATTATTGATGTATTGATGGAGACATAGACTGAAGAAGAAGGAATGTGATATTCCTCCTGTATTTTATCCTAGTCAAACTATATGTGATATATTATGTTTAGTTCTTGATATCAGATTTTATGGAAACCATAGATAAAGAAGGTATACCCAGGGCAGGGAGACCATCAGAATGAGTAAACCACAAACTGTGTCACAGAATAATCAGTGAAATGAACTTGGAAGGTTTAGTCTGAAAAGAAATTACTTCAGTGGGACATAATAACTAAACTAACAGGATGCCATATAGAAGAGATATCAAATTTGTACCCATAGGATAGAAGTAGCAGCTATTAGTATAAGTTCATAATAGGTAGATTTCAGATCAACATAAGAAATGTTTTTCTAATGATCATTGTTGTTGTTGTCCAGTCATTTGACTTATTTCTTACTCTTCATGACCCTATGTGGGATTTTCTTGGCTGAGATAATAGAGTGGTTTGATGTTCCCTTCTCCAACTCATTTTATAGATGAGAATACTGAAGTAAACAGAATTCAATGACTTGCCCAGAGTCACTGAGCCAGATTTGAACTTAGGTCTTCCAGACTCCAAGCATTATACTTCATCCTCTGTGTCACTTTGCTGCCCATCATCATCAGTGATAGCAATTGATCAAAAGTAGAATGGGCTAGCCCTGGAGGTGTTGGCTACTGCACAACTGGAGGTATTTAAGAGGAGGCTAGATCTTTACTTGTCAGGTAGTCTATAAAGCAGTGGTTCTCAACCTTCCTAATTCCTCGACCCTTTAATACTTGTATGTGGGTATGTCTGCATATAGGCAGGCTTGCCTGGAGACAAATAGAGGAGCAGCATCTCAGTGTTTTCTGATATGTGTTTTCTGATGGTATTAGGTGACCCCTGTGACCCTTGTGATAGGGTCATTTGACCCCCCAAAAGGTCACGACCCACAGGAGGAGAACTGCTGCTATACAGGGAATCAATCAAGGAATGCTGGATTAGATGGTCTCTGAAGGCTCTTCCAACTCTGAAATCCTGTCATATGTCTTTCATCCTTCAAATTGTGCATTTTATACTCAGATTTGGTGAATAAATCTCTAAACCATAATATCCTATATAAATCTTAGCTATTATTGTTGTTGTTGCTCTTGCTGTTGTTGTTACTTATGCCTTTGGCAAAACCACATGTCCTTATTGTCTTAGCATCCCTTAATCATTTTGGTTATCCTTTTCAGGGCTTTCTCCAGTTCTGAACTTGTACAAAGAGCAAAAGCATACAATTTAGTGGACAGAATGCCAGGCTTGCAGAAAGAAGAAGAATCAAATTTAAGTTTCAGTTCAGTTACAAGCTATGTAATCTTGTAACCTTCAGGAACTCATTCAATCTGTCTGAGTCTCAGTGCCCTCATCTTTAAAATGGGATAATAATAATACACTATGTATCTCAAAGGGTTGGTAAAAAGAAAGTCCTTTGTAAATTGAGTTGTTGTCAGTTTACGAAACAATCAGATGTTTGCTTCATCTCTACCCAAGATGTCAAGCTCACAGAACACTGGACTCAAGTCAGGGAACCGGATTAAAATGAAATTTAACAAAATAAATAAAGCTACAATACAATCTAGATAATGTTAGTTTGTGGTTTTCTCAGTCAATATGTAGTCTATAGGAATCCAATTTTACTTGAATTTGACAAAACCAATCTATGCTGTGCCAAAAATATGCAGACATATCTGAATACAGCATTGGTTTTTTATCCCCATTGTTTCCTTAAATGCTAGAGGTAGGTCAACAACCACAATAAGAACATATGAAACCAATCTAGAGATGAGTGGTGACAGATTATGCCTCCTTTCTGTTCATGAATATGTGTGTATTCATCTAAAAGCACCTAATTCTGGTAGGCTATAAGAGACTATCCTCTTTTAATATCTCGTTTTGGTGCAGACTTGATCCTAGAAAGATTCTTTAGCAGAATATAATCTTCTAAAGCTACAAAGACTAAGTATATGGACATATATCTATCTTACCAAACCAGCCCTGTTCACAAAAGGTGAAGAGCTTTTGAGCCCAAGCAACTCTCCAAGACCATCCATTAAATTTTAGGAGGATTAAAGTGTGCATCAAAGGAGGAAATATGTACACAGATAAAACAATGGAGGCTTAAAGCATTGTTGTAGAAAGGTGGGGTGGTTGTAAGTAATGGTGGCAATCATGAAAAAAAATTAAAAATCAAGCATTTCAACCGTGGCTCCAGAGTTTGCTCCTGAGACTCCACACTTGCCTTGTGACATGACAATGGGGAACAAGTTCAGTCCTTCCTTTTTTCCAGGGGGTTGACAATCCATCTCCTCTTTGCACTTTCCTTTCCCTGTGTGCTTAATAATGGAAACTTGAATGTGGCATCTAAGAGATTTACCAGTGAGTAGCATCCTTCCCTGCAAGAAATTGGAACTGAGGCAGCTTCTAATAAACAAGTGGGGAGAAACAGAATTCTGAAGTGCAGAACATGCTCTTAACTCTGCAGGCAGGTCCCAGTCTTCGCCAGTCTTTGATCATGTTGATCAACACAGAAGTAACATTTTCATAACATTTTGCAACCTGTACTTCCCTGCTTCTGCAAAGAGAATGAGATTAAGAGACAAGGCAATTCTCCACATGACCCTTACCGTTTGTTAGCGGCTTTCCCAAGGTCATAAAGGTATAGAGGTTGATTAAATTATTCAAGCTCACTCAGGTATTAAATCACGTGCCAGGATTCAAACTCACATTTTCTAACTATAAATCCCCTGCTCTTTTCATTCTATTATGGCCTAATCACAATACTAGCCCTGCCCAGCTAACTGGCTGTTATAAATTCAAAGAAGATAATACATGTGAAAGCTCTCTGTAAACTATAATGCGCTGCTCAAATATCAAGTGTTATCATTGTTATTGCAGGAATAATGGTAGACATGTGATTTCATTAAACTCTACCAGTGAAGGTCCCTGACTTTTCTTCAATTTACCTTCTCAGGGAGCCGTCTAGGGAACTAAGAGATTGTGTTTGACACAGGGTCCCATAGTTTATGTGTAGAAGAGGTGAGATTTAAATTCAAATATATATATAGAACTTATAATCACTACTACTATGGAAGCATACCAAACTGATTAATACTGATTGGAGTAAAGTAAGGGCTTAATAGATCATCTATCACAGTGGTTCTCAACCTTCCTAATGCTGTGACCCTTTAATACTTGTATGTGGGTGGACCTGCCTGGAGATGGATAGAGGAACAGTGTGTCAGTTCCTAAGACCATTGGAAATACGTATTTTCCAATGGTCTTAGGTGACCCCTGTGACCCCTGTGAAAGGGTCGTTAGACCCCCAAAGGGGTCACAACCCACAAGTTGAGAACCGCTGATCTATCGCAACTATTAACATAAGAAACTTGACATAGGAATGGATCTCAGGTTCTCCAGCTCTGAAATGTGTATAACAATGGCTACCACTTACAAGTGGCTCATGTGAGTTCATGTGAGAATAAATGCAATTATGTCAGAAAAGTGCACAATGTTTTCTTAATAATGACCATTAGTCATTGACTAGTCAATTACAACAGGGAATCATATTATATATATGGTAAACTATATATATCTATATATCTATATCTATCTATCTGTCTATCTATCTATCTATCTATCTATCTATCTATCTATCTATCTATCTATCTATATGGTAAACTCTCCAAGGGTAGTATTTCTTTTTATTTAAATTATATGAAATTTAACAAGTATCCATTGAGAACTTCCTAGGGACCAAGGGTCATATTTTGGTGCTTGGATGGGAGTATATAAAAAAGAGCTTAGAATTTTACATAGTAGGCAAGCTATAACATGATGAAATAGATATATAGGAAAATAAGCCATATCAATAATGGTGAAGAGATGTGCTTTAGAAGGGATAGAAAGAAAAAACGAAAAGGTTAATGTAATCAGAGTGCAATATAAAGAGACCTGAAATGGGATTCAAAAAACATAGGCTGTGGGCAGCTAGGTGGCACAGTGAATAGAGTACCACCTGTAGTTAGGAGGATCTGAGTTCAAATCTAGCCTCAGACACTTAACACTTACTAGGCATGTGACCTTGGGCAAGTCACTTAATCCCAATTGCTCTGCCTTCCACCCACCAAAAAAGACACAAAAAAAATTATTCTGGGTCTTGGTCCCACCCCTATTTGTTTGAACTTCATCACATCATTGAACCACATTGGGCTTCCATCCTCATCCAGAAAATAAGAGGGTTGATGCAAGATTATCTTTATCATTGCCACTTAGTCTAGTGTAGCCATCATTTAGTCACACCTATAAGAAGGTGGAAGGAGAAAGATGAGCAGGAGGTATCTGCTTCACCAACAGTGCTCAAACTCCTAGATTTGCTTTCTTTCCCCTCCCCCTCCTTTAAAATACCCTTGAGATGACATGAAAATGTGAATGTGGGTGGGTGAAGGAAATGGCATGCCTGGACGGAGGAGGCATTGAGCAAGTTACACTCCTAAACTATTTGCTGAGAATTCCGAGTGAGGCAACATGGCAGAACTATGTACTGCTGACCCATAAGGGGCAGGGATGAGGATGATGAATCTTCTGTCTTTCCTTTTCCATTTCTCACCCCCACCAATTTCTAACCCCCAAGAAGTAAGAATATCCTCTGAACTAGCAAACCCCTTCTCATCTACATCCAATAATTCCCTTAAGTATTTGCTTTAGCTTTTAATATATCTATCCTGTAATAAAAATATCCAACTTCCCTTTGAATGCAGGAATCCATTATATGGAATATAGTCATATCATCACTGCGAGTCTTCTTCTCACTTAAATGTGTTTTTCAGGGTGTTGTGTTACATTGTATGTTAGCTCATCTTTTTACTCGCATGTTTCTAATTTGAGCTCAAACTCATCATCTTTCCCTCTTTAAACCTTCCAATCTTCCAATCTATTGATTTATGCAGAGGACTTTCCACAGGTATCCAAATTTGAAACCTCAAAGTAATCTTTGGTTTCCCCACTCCCTCAATTTCTATACTTAAATTGCTGCCAAGTCCTATCCATTCTATTTACATACCATTGATCTTTTCTCCACTCATACAACCATCAATCTGAACTATTTTAATGTGCTTCATTTTTTCCTCTGCTTCAATCTCCCTCTCTTGAATATATCCGTCATACAGTATTCCTCTAATTAACACCTGTTAAAATAATCTTGAATCTTACCGAATCTTAAATTTTAGACCTAGAAAGGACCTTAGAGGTGATCTAATCGAGCTCTAAAATTCAATAGATGAGGAGTCCAAAGAAAAGAATTGTGATGTGCTTTTTCAAAGCTAACACAGGTAATTAGTGGTGGAGCCAGGAGGAAAACATAGTTCTCCTGATTAGTATTCCAGTGGTCTTTCCATTATCCCATACTGCATAATTCTGATATCCAGTTTAATTAAGCATTCTAGCTTTGCATTATTTGTGAATCTGATAAGAATGTTTTCTATATCTTGATACTATAGGAATAAATGTTCAATAGGAGAGAATCAAACACAAAGGCCTGTATCACACCTCTAAAGGATATCTTTGCTAGTTGACATTAGTCCATTTTATAATAATCATTTCATGGACATCGAGGTTTCATTACCCCATCTTAATCCTCAGAATATCTGATCATCTTGACAAGAGCCTTGTTCATAACCTGTTTACAACTTTCTCCTAATAATGCCAGCCAAAATGAAATGACTCCAGTTGGCATGATTTGTTCTTAGGGAACCCATTGTATTTTTCAGTGATCATGGCTTTTCTGGCTGTCCTCAGAAAACATCTATTTAATAGTCCATTCCAATATGTGTTCAAGAACTATATAAAGTTTACCAATACATAGTATCCAGCATTGACCCTTTCTTTCCTAATGATTACTGAAACATTTTTCCCCTTGTTCTAGTCTTCTGATGTCTCCCCTACTCCCCATGTATTCTCAAACATTACTGACAGTGGTTTCATGAACACATCCAAAAGCATCTCTAATACTTCATTATGGATTTTATCTATGCCTATTCAATTAAAGAAAATGTATTAACTTCCTGCTAGGCAGGTAGGTGTTACAGTGGATAAAGGAAGCCTGGGCCTGGAGTCAGGAGAACCTGAGTCCTAATTTTTCCTCACAAGCTTCTTAATTGTGTTACCCTAGGCAAGTTACTTAGACTGCTTCAACTCACTCCATTGCAAAAGGGAGACAATAATAGCACTCACATTTCAGGATTGTTCTGATGACGAAATGAGGTCATATTTGTAAAACACAGCCCAGTTCCTGACGTGTACTTAGTACATAGAAGGCACTTAATAAATACGTATCTCTTTCCATCTTCCTACTATATATGTTGCGTCCTACTGCTACAGAGACAAAGAAGAAAATTTAGCCCTGGAATCTTAAGGCAGAATTTCTATTGTGCTTAAAAATAGATAAACATCCAGGGGAAAATATGGTCATTCAGTGAGGTAGAGGACTTTCAAGCATTCTTGATGAAAAAACCAGAACTGAACAGAAAATTTGCCAGTCAAACACAAGAAGCATAAGAAGGTAAACATTGGAAAGAAATCATAAGGAACGT
>JAQQSW010018437.1:0-11244 GCA_028646575.1 Pseudocheirus occidentalis | reverse complement strand
AATAAGGCTCAAATGAAGAGACAAGAGAGGATGCTCCCAGCCCACCCCTTCCTGGAAGCAGGAGATCCACAACTGTTATACATCAAATAGATCATTGCGCTTTTTCAATGCATCAGAGGCAGAATTTGAACCCAAATCTTTTTGGTTCCAAGACAAGTAAGCTATACTGTATCCCTCTTAATGAATTCCCTTTTGTAATCGATAATTTCTCAAGTCACAGCAAAGGGCAATGGAGATGATAGAGATGATTAGTCCAAGTTCTTTACAGTTGGATGGTACAATGGATAGAGTCAGAAAGACCTGAGTTCAAATCCAGCCTCAGTATCTTACTAGTTGTGTGTCTTTGAGCCAGGCATTAAACCTCTGTCTCTCTCAGTGTCCTCAACTATAAAATATAGAAAATACTAATAGCACCCTTCCCAGGATCATTGTGAGGATCAAATGAGGTGATATTTGTACATAGTAGACAATAAATGCCTGTTCGCTTACTTCCTATAAGGGAATATTAAGAATAATGGAAAAGAAAAAAATCAATTACATTGGGTGGTATGCAAGATCTGATTTTAACTGTCCTGAATGAGAACATATCTGCTCCCCTAAAAGGATGGCAAAGATGACTTGGGGAGAAACCACAGAGGCAAATAATTTCATTCCAGTCCCATTGAAGCATCTGGTTTTGGCTCTGCCACAGGGTTACTGTTCCAAGGTTCCCTCCTAAGAATGGTCAAGCCCTAGGGGCAATGGTGGCTGGTGGTTGGTGAGAGAACCTGCAATTTTCTTGGTAAGAGGGAGGAAACAGCAAAGTGAGGCAGCCTGAATGCAAATCTTCTACCTGGTTTCAATTCTGCACAGCTAGGTTTTGAAAGAAAGAGCATTAAACTGGAAGTCTGGTGACACAACACTTAGAGCAGTACCTGGCATGTAGTGGGCACTATTAAATATAAATGAGTACTTCATTTGGTCAATTTCTTTATCTCCAAAATTCCTTCTTAGCTTAATGAAGATAGAAGTATGGTACTGGAGACTGTAGTAGAATCAAGTCGGGAGATCTGGGTTCAAATTCTACATCAGACAATTATTTAGCATGTTACCCTGAATAAATCATTTAAGGTTTTCTCATTTGTAACAATAGAAGATAATCATACTTAATAGTACCTTTTAGAGTTGTTGCCAGAAAAGAACTTGATATCCTTGTGAATTGTGATAATGATAATAATTCAGTTCCATCCATCTGAGCAGGTGAAAATATTCAAAGTGTCCTTCTCAACTATGGCCCCAGGTCTTCCTCATTCGGGTTATGCATCCTCTCCTTCCCTTTTCCTTTCATTCTTTCCTATTTTAGTCTTTTCTCAGGGTTTGGAATGCACTAAGAAGTTAGAAATCATGGTTCTTTTGTCCTAACTCATTCATTTGGCATTACGGTAATTTGTCCAATCTGTTTTGAGGACTTTGCCCAGCCCTACTGAAGATGTGGCATTTGAGGAGTCTGGCTGATTTATCCTTTGCATGCACCACAAAGGCAATGACAACAAGCTTTGGACCTTCCTGTAGAATCTTAGTAGGAACAGTCTCTCGATGTTGTTGTTTCAGTCAAGTCTGTTTCTTTGGGATCCCATTTGGGGGTTTCTCTGCAAAACACCAGAGTAGTTTGCCATTTCCTTCTCCAGCTTACAGATAAGGAAATGGAGGCTAATAGGGTTAAGTGACTTCCCAGGGTAACACAGTTGGGAAGGATTTGAACTCAAGATGATGTCTTCCTGACTCCATGCCCAGTGCTCTATCCACTGTACCACCTAGCTACCCAGAAGTTTGCTAGTGCAACCCTTTACCCAAACCAGGATTCCTTACTAAGCTAACCCCGAAAGATGGCTCAAATGACCTCTACCTAAATATCTTCCATGTTGCAGCATTAGATTCCTCACTGAACAGTTCATTACAATGTTGGACAGTCTGATTTAAAAGTTACTACAAAATAGAATTTGGAAAGAATGCTAGATTTACACTTGAAGGACCCAAGTTCAAATCTTACCTTGTCAGTTTTGCAGCTAGATAGCACAGAGGACAGAACTCCGGATCTGGAGTCAAGAAGACCTAAATTCAAATCCAGCCTCAGACATTTACTAGCTGTGTGACCCTGGGCAAACAACTACCTCGCTGGCTGCCTCAGTTTCCCCATCTAGAAAATGACATTAATAATAGCACTTACTTCCCAGAGTCAGTGAGGATAAAATGAGATATTTGTAAAGCAATGTGCAAACCTTAAAGGGTTACGTAAATACTACCTGTTCTTATTATCATTACTAGTATTAGTATTAATATTGTTCCTGAGAGACCTTGGGCAAGTCATATATCTTCTTCTGGGCCTCCAGAATTTCAGTGATTAAAATGAATAGGCTAGTCTCAATGATCTCTAGAGTCTATACCAGATTTTTACCTATACCTTCTACATTTAGCCAAAATCTGTGTCTCTCGAATGTTATCTCCACTAATCTTTATGCTTAAGGACTAGAAGATATAGGAATAAAGATTTAGAGCTAGAAGGCATTTTAGAGGCCATTTAGTCCTTCATATTAAAAACAATGAAACTCAAGTAAAGAGAAGTTAAGATGCATTTAAGCTACAATAATAATAGGTAGCATTTATATAGTGCATGGAGGTTTACAAAGTATTTTACATATGTATTTCATTTAATCCTCACACCTCTGCGAGGTAAGTGCTATAATTACTCCCACTTTATAGATGTGAAAACCTAGGCTGAGAGAGTTAAGTGACTTGCCCAAGGTAACACAGATTTTGAATTTAAGTCTATTGATTCCAGGGGCAGTTAAGTGGTGCAGTGGACAAATCTGGCCTCAGACGCTTACTAGTTGTATGACCCTGGGGAAGTCACTTAATTCTGTTTACCTCAGTTTCCTCATCTGTAAAGTGTGCTGGAGAAGGAAATGGCAAACCACTCTAGTATCTTTGCCAAGAAAACCCCAAAATGGGTGATGAAAAATCAGACGTGGCTGAAAATGAGTAGACAACCAAACAAGTATTGATTCTAAATCAAATACTCTAGTCACTCTGCTTATAGAAGTAAATATGAGTATTTATTAAATGCCTGTTATGTGCCAAGCACTATTCGAGGTACTGATGATACATAAAAATAAAACCAAAACATTCTTTCAAGGAGCTCACATTCTATTAGGGGAAACAACATGGGCAGAGTCCTAATATGAAGGGAAGTTTATTAACAACAGAACAGGGATTCCAGAAGACACAATGGAACTTTAGGAAAAAGTAGCACAGGAATGCATGAAGGATGGGGCTAACTTAAACATACATATACACACATGTGTATGTATGCATAGATACCTATACATACATACATTTATGCACACATACATGAATTTATATAGGAGCAAAGAATAGTAATCAGATAAGGTAGCTTTGACCTACCCAACCTAAAACTAAGACGACCTACTGCCCTAGGGCTTCCCTACAGGGATCCTGTTGCCAAATCATATGGATTCTGAGTAGGGACATTGGACAATAGGGTGTCCTGTCCTTCAAGTAGTAAGAGTAACATTGATTTGATCCCTGCTCCCTTAAAAGTGGATGGGAAGAGGGAGCACGTGGAGGTCAGGCAGATGTCTAATTCCTGACCTTGCCTTCCTGTCAAGGCAAGGGTCAGCAGTTCCCTGCTTCCAAGCTAGTCACACAGGGGTGAAACTCTTGCGAGGTGACTTGCTCAAGGTAACAAAGATAGTAGGCAAAAGAGCTTGTATTCACACCCAGAGTCTAAGATTTCGGATCCAGGGCAATTTCTTCTACAAATCAATCAATCAAGAAATCAATCAGTTAGTATTTATCAAGTGCCTGCTATTTTCCAGACAGCTACTGGTAATGAGGATACAAAGGCAAAAATGAAGTAGTCCTTGACTTTAGGGAGCTTGCATTCTGTTGGGGGAGACCGTTACATAAATACGTAATTAAAGAGTATAAGCGAAATAAATTAAAGAAAATGGGGGTGGGGTATGATAGCAGCTGAAGGGATGGAGGGGATCTATTGTGGGAGTCACATTTGAGCTGATCTTTGGATCACTCAATCAAGAAAAAAATTATTTATTAAGTGTCTACTATGTGTTAGGTACTGGGAATCTAAACAAAAGGAAAGAAACAATTTCTACCATGGGGGATGGGGGGTAGAGGGAGAAGGGAAAATAAATACATATAAATATATGCTGTTGTTCAGGCATTTCACTCATGACTGACTCTTCATGTCCCCATTTGGGTTTTCTTTGCAAAGATACATGAATAGTTTGTCATTTCCTTCTCCAGCTCATTTTACAGATGAGGAAACTTAGGCAAACAGGGTTAAGGGATTTGCCTAGGGTCACACAGTTAGTAATTGTCTGAAGACAGATTTGAAATCATGAAGATGAGTCTTCCTGACTCCAGGTCCACTCTAAACTGCTCCACTGTAAACATATAGGAAGCATAAATATAAAGTAAAAATACACACACACACACACACACAAATGTAAAGTAAATATATACAAACAAATTAAGCACAAGGTAGTTGGTACACAGGGAACTAAAAACTGGGGGATCAGATAAGGCTTGAGCTGTATCTTAGAGGAAAAAAGGGACTGTGTAGGAGGAGGTAAGGCGATAGAGCATTCCAGACACAGGAAACAGCCAGAATAAAGGCAAAGTGTTGGGAGATGGAGTGTTCTTTGTGGGGAACATGGGAAGGCCAGGTGAGCTACATCCCCAGGGTGTGGGAAGGGGGAAAAGGTCCAGAGAGGCTGGATAAATAGATTGGAACCAGAACATGAAAGGCATTAAAAACTAAACAAATGACTGCCATTCTGAATTTAAGGGCAATTATTGGTCAGCAATATGTAGACTAGATTAGAAGGGGGAAAGATTTAAGGCAGGAAGCTCATATAGGAGACAGTTGCAGTAATTTTAGGTGAGAGGTGATGACAGATTGGTTGCTTTATAAGTGGAGAGAAAAGATCTAATACATCCTTGACCAAAAACCCCCTCTAAAAAATGGTTGTGGGGATGCAAATGCAAAGAGTAAAATAACCCCTCCTCCCAACAATTAGGGACAGCTAGATGGTATGGCAGTTGGAATGCTGGGTCTGGAATCAGGAAGACTCATCTTCCTGAGTTCAAATCTGAACCTTAGACATTTACTAGCTGCATGACCCTGGGTAAGTCACTTGACCCTGTTTGCCTGAGTTTCCTCATCTGTAAAATGAACTGGAGAAGGAAAGGGCAAATCACTCCAGTGTCTTTGCCAAGAAAACCCCAAATGGGGTCACAAAGAGCCAGATACGACTGAAACAACTCAACAACAACAACTCACAATGAGCTCATACTCTATTGAGAGAGATGACAAGTTAAATAAAAAAAAATATACACAGCTTAAAGTTAATAAATACCAATATATACAAAGTCTTTTGAGAAGGAGGGCACTGGCAGTGAAGGAAACTAGGAATCCTGAGAGGCAGGAAGGAATACTCGACTCTTCCACAATTCCTGCCCTTGAAGCAGCTTTAGAGGAGACACTAAAAACACTCAACAGGAAAACTGTGAGAGCTGCCATGAGGCCACACAAACCTCGGGAAAGTCAAGTGGGAGCCTACAGACGGAGGACCTGAAGGAGGAGGGACCCTGAGCAATCAGGAGGCAGGGAGGCAACAGCTTTGGAGATAAGCTTTGTCAAATAGAATCTGTCTCCCCCTGAACTGAAGGCCAGGACAACAATGGCACATAAAAGCATCATTTATGATGGACAGTGACAGCGTAGTGCCAGGGGGCACATCTTCCAAGTGATGTCACTTTGCTGTGTCTCTTGGCTTGAGGCCTCTTGGGCTACCTTCTTCACACAACGGTGACTAAATGTTGGGAGCTTCAGACCCCAGGCAATGTGATCTTTGCTGGGATTCTGGGTCAGGAGAAATTCAGGGAAGGAGTCCTAGGCCCCAGACACCAATTCTAGATATTTGATCAAAGCCCAGGATACAGCCACCAGACTGAAAAAGGCTTTTTAACCACAGCTGCCCTGAAAATTCAAGTGCACCCTTAGGATAATAAATTCGGCATTGGAAAGAACATTGGATGCCATCTAGTCTATACTCATTTTATAAAGGCAAAGCAACAGAGCTAGGATTGAAACAAAGGCAAAATAAAAATAATAACAACAATTTAAAAAACTAGTATTCATATAGCACGTTAAGATTTGAAAAGTGTTTTTTTAATTATTATTCACATTTACAGAAAATGAAAATGAGTCTGAAAAGTTTAAGTGACTTGCCCAATGTCACACAGCTAGGAAGTGTCTGAACTCAGGTCTTCCTGGCTCTAGACCTAGCCCTCTATCCATGGTGCCCCCTAAGTGCCTCTGAACTCTTAATCCACCAGAGCAGCCATGCTTGAGAGTGGAATGTTGGAAATGTCTTGGGTGGCAGGACCATGCCCTAGAATGAATACTGCTGAGCACCTTTCCTGGACCATGTGCCATCTACCCTTATAATGGCTCAAGCTGTAGGGCTAGTATATAGATTTCCTTTTGCTTTTTCTTTTTTCACCTACAGCAAGGCCCTAAATTACATAGTTTTTGTTATTTTACAGCTGTCATACTATGCTAAAGACTGTCCACTGGGGCTCACACACATCTGAAGACATGAAAAGCTGCATTGATGACTTTTACAAGACCAGCACAACAAGGTAGGTTTGTAGTCAAAGATCAATACTAAAGGGGCTCCAGCAGCCCCTTGGGCTTATGTGTACCCAATTTTCAAAATCCTATTCTTAAAAGTATCATGGAAATATAAACCCCTAGACAACCCATTCCTTTTCCTTAATTTTTAAGGACAAAATTTAGGCAAACAACATAGAGATACAGATAGGGACTGAAACGCTAATTTTCCACTACCAAAATTCAATAATATCTTTCCATTGAAGAGGATAATAAAATCTGAATTTGGAAACCTCATAGTATCCAGAGTTCATTTGTGGATAGACAACAACAACAACAAAAAATGACAACATTGAAACCCAGGACAGGATAAAAACCAACATGACCCCAGAGAATGGATAATGGGATAATGGGTCATCTTCACAAATTGTTTAAGGGTTCTGATTCTATCAGAGAGCAGAGCTGTCAACAAGTTTCTCATGCTGTAGGTCTGTTCACAGACTCTCATTCCTCAGGCTCAACTGGAGTTCTTATGACCACAGCAGATGCAGAAGAGAGGCTTGCAGACCTCGGTTGCTATATGCTGTATAGTCCAGTGTGTGGGCTGGGTCATCCAAGGCAGGGCTGACTGCAAGCTCATGAATTTTCCCCTGAGGGCAGACAAATAGCCCTCTCTTCTTTAATCTTCCCCTTGTTCCCAACATAGCTAAAGAAAAGATCTTTTTTTTAAATTGTCCTTAGCATTCATCACAAGCCTCAGCTCGTTCTAGGCTCTAAACATTCCTGACATTCTTGGAGAACCTCACTACTCTTTTGTATTCATCTGCAGTGACCTACCCTTGCTTCCATCTTCCATACCTGTCTTTTAAAAATTCAAATTGCCTGATGAATTTTCCATGCAGTCACACAAATCTGATGATAGCTGACAAGGGAAAGAAGCAAACACTGCCTAAATCTTACTTTTATCCTGTTTTCTTTTCCAAAGAGAATACAATTCACATTTAGAAGTATAGAACAAAAGTCATTGAAAAGAAATGTAAACCCACCCTCTGTGAGTCTTTATCAAGTGACCTCAGGACTGAAAATGGGCAAATGTTTTCCTCATTTTTTAAAAAAGAGAAGAAGGCGAATTCTTTGCATTATTTGCTGAATTACTCCACTTCCATTTCCTGGCAAAATTCTTTGGTTTCACAGTCTGTGAAATGGGGAAGGAGGAGGGGAATAGGGGAGGTGAAGGGGGGGGGGGCGGTGTTGGATTAGGTTAGTAGTAGTCACCAAAGTAGGGGCCAGGAGCCTCCTGGAGGAATGCGTGTGGCAATCAGAAGATCGGAAGATAGATTGCATTCCATCTTCTCTTCAATAGCCATTCATGGGACTTGTCTCCAAATACAATATTTCCCTACTTTGTTCCTGTTACAACTGTATGAGATCCCAACTGCTGCCTTTCTGCCTCAGTGGATTTCTCAAAGCAGTCATAACCTAACTGGGTGAGGAGACATGGAGCCAGAGATAATATGGTGGGGCAAATGAGAAGGAGAATGACCATGAATTGGCAGGTTATAGAATTAGATCACATGGTTTGAGACACAGGGTGATTTATACTACACTATTTCTATCCTCAATACTTCCTTCACCCATTGATAGCTCTAACCCCTGGGCTATATTAAAATGCTAAAAGATGTGACGTCAGAATGGCATGCTACCATGGATGGGCTCACAAAGAGTCAAACATGACTGAATGAGAAAACAACTGAGGGAAACAATATACACATAAGAAGTGAATACAAGATGATTAAAACATAAAGTAATTTGGAGGGTGAAGAAAGAAGAAAGGAAACAATAAAAAAAATGGTATAATGAATAAAATGGGGAACTGGATAATGAGGGCCTACTCCTAACAACCTGCATGTTTGGTAAGCCTTCTTTAAGAACTGTGCCCTGCTCTCCAATTCAGAGAATGCATGTATGTTTTGTCATTATTCCCTATCAATTCATTAAAAAATGGCAGAAGGGGTGGCTAGGTGGCGAAGTGAATAGAGCACCGGCCCTGGAGTCAGGAGTATCTGAGTGTTCAAATCCGGCCTCAGACACTTAACACAAAAACTAGCCGTGTGACCTTGGGCAAGTCACTTAACCCCAACTGCCCTCCAAAAAAGAAAAAAAAAAAAGATGGCAGAAAATCTTTTACCTGTACTCTGAACTGGGACTACAAAAGACACACACAGGTCCCATCTACTACCAAGTCATCTGAGCCTCTTTCAAAATACCTGTACAGCTAAATCTGAGAGGTTTAGGCAAAAAGGTAATGTTCTTACCTTTTTGAAGAAGGAAGATTTAGAAATGTGGAAATGATTAGATCCAATGATGAATCTCAATTGATGCTGATTGGAGAGGTGGAGTGGAGGGTGGGGGGAAAGGAACACTTCTCCAGTGAAAATCTCCATTTTCTGATGTCTGGAATCAGGTTTTTGAATGCAATGAATCAGGGAGGTACAGATAACATGTTGGATTTCAGAACAAGGATCTACCAAAAAAAAATACTCAAAGTCTAGAATAATGGTCCAAATCTAATGTTATAAAATGTGTTACTGATAAAAGTAGTCTTATACTTGAATCCACACAGCTTGTGCAGATACAGTAGGAGAGGGACAGGGTTTTTCCATTCACTTGACAAGCCCTTATTAAGTACCTGCTATGCTCAAGGCCCTATTCTAGGCACTAGAGATACAAATATCAACAAGAAACTGTCCCTGTTGGTGGGGGGGGGGGTGCAGGGGGGCGAAGGATTTAAAGAGAAAACCTGTGAGTTCAAGAAGATCTGAGCTTAAATTCCATTTACCACCTCAGACACCACTTACGTGGACATGGGCAAGTCATAAAACCTGTTTGCCTCAGCTGTCTCATCAATAAAGTGGGGATAATAGAGTATCTGTCTCACAGGGTTGTTGTGAAAAATCAAATGAGATCATCTGTACAAATGTACTTTGTCAAACTTAAAGCACTATGTTGTTGTTTTTACAACTTGCTGAGGGAAACCCCTCCAGGATTAATGCTTTGTCACAGCAAAGGGGCTTGCATAACTCAAGGAAACTAGAGCTATGACATGCAGCATTACCCAAGATGGACGACAATTCCTAGTGGAGAGTTCTGACAAAAGGTGATCCGGTGGAGAAGGAAATGGCAAACCAGTTCAGTATCTTTGCTTAGAAAATCCCTGGACTGTTTTAAAATGCTAAAAGATGTGACATCAGAATGGTGTGCTACCATCCATGGGTCATGAAGAGTTGGATGTGACTGAATGACTGAACAAGAAAACAACTGAGGGAAACAATATACACACATAGAGACGTGAATACAAAATAATTAAAATAGGGAGTAATTTGGGCAGTGAAGTAAGAAGAAAGGAAACAAGCATTTATTAAGCACCTTCTGTGTATCAGACATTGCACTAAGGACTGGAGATACAAAAAGAGACAAAAGACAGACCTTGTTCTCAAGGAGCTTATAATCTAATGGGGAAGAAAATATGAAAACAAATACATGTAGACCAAGTTACATAACGGATAACTAGGAAATCATTAACTGAGAGAAACCACTAGAATTAAGAGGGATTGGAGAAGGCTTCCAGGAAAAGATGGCATTTTAGTTGGGACTGAAAGGAAGCCAGAGAGGTCAGCAGTCAGAGTAGAAGAAGGAGAATTTCTGTGCTAGACCACAGAGGACAGACAGAGAACATACCTGGAGTGGAGAGATGGAGATCTTGTATGTAGAACAACCAGGAGACCAGCATCACTGGATCAAAGAGTACATGTATACAAGAGTAAAGTGTAAGAAAACTGGAAAAGCAGGAAGAGGCTAGGTTATAGGGGCTTTGAATATCAAAGAGAGCATTTTGTATTTGATCCTGGAAGTGATAGGGAGACATTGGAATTTATTGAGAAAAGGGGTAACATGTACTTAAGGAAAATACCTTTAGTAGTTGAATGGAGGATGGATTACAGTGGGGAGAGACTTGAGGCAGGTAGACCCACCAGCTGGCTGTTGAAGAAATCCAGGTGTGTGATGATAGGGTTCTACGATACAGTGGTGGCTGTGTCAGAGTAGACTAGAAGGAATATTTAAGAGATGTTATACAGGTAAAACTGACAGACCTCAGCAACAGCTTAGATATGGGAGGTAAGAGAGAGTAAGAGTCCAAGATGGCACCTAGACTGAGAACCTGAAAGATTGGGAGAATGGTGTTGCTCTCTAAAGTAAAAAGAAAGGTGGGGGTTGGGGAAAGACTGGGGGAAAGATGATGAATTTCATTTTGGATATATTGAGGTTAAGGCGTCTACTGGACATCTAGTTTGAGATGTTTGAAAGGCAAGTTGGAGATGCCTTAATTTCTTCATCTGTAAAATGCAGACAATAATAGCATCTGCCTTCCAGGGCTGTCATGAAGATAAAGCAGGGTAATATTTGTAAAGCTCTCTATAAGCCTCAAATTCTCTCTCTCTCTCTCTCTCTCTCTCTCTCTCTCTCTCTCTCTCTCTCTCTCTCTCTCT
>JAQQSW010018436.1:0-11245 GCA_028646575.1 Pseudocheirus occidentalis | reverse complement strand
GCCAGGTCCTTCCCAGGAGGCCGAAACTGAGGCCAGACGCCCCCGGACCGGGGCAGGCTGGCTGGGGCTGGGGCTGCGGGGCTAGACTGCTTGTAACTACTTGTAACTACTTGTAATAACCAATACAGATGGATGCGAAAGAAAAAAAAGTGATTTTTGGTTTAATATATTTAAAAATAAGAATTTCTCATCATGTCAGACTTTTATTTCATTGATATGGAGAATACCTGGTGTAGAAATTAACTCTACCAGTGCAAACTAAAACTGCTCTTCAATTTATGCTTTTAGTTGCTTGCTCCATAGGATAATTAAGTGACTTTCTCAGGATCACACAGGCAGTATATGTCAGAGGCAAAAATTTAAGGCCAGCATTTCATCATTTCTAGGCCAGCTCTCTTTTTTGTCAGGCTCTTTGAATATCCCAACACTATCTCCTCTCCTGTCCTCTCCTTCCCTGTCCTGTACTGTCCTGTCCTGTCCTCTCCCCCCATCATTCACTCACACACATACACACACAGGCACGCATGCACACATGTGCACATACACACTACGAATACCTTTTATCATGAAAAGAATACAAGATACTATCTGAGATTAACTACATCAGAGCACACCTTGGTCATTCTTACACAATCAATGTTCATTATCAACTTATGAAATTAAGGTTGGAAGAAGGAAAGATACTGAAGTTCTTTTCCTAATGTCATCAAAATAATGGTGACCAAATAGTATTTCTCAGAAAGAGAAGGTAACTAATAAGTGGTACTCCTTTTCATCACCAGCCCTAATTCCTCAAACTAATAGAATTATATAATTCATTGCTTTTCCTGATCTGAATAATTGCCTAACAATTTCAATGTCCAGTGGGCAGAGATTTGTCCCTGGTAATTTCATTTGCTTGGTTATTGGTTAACTTTTGGGTTGACATAAGTACTTATGAAAAAGAGAACCCTGATGTTCCTTGAATAATTCTTTTCACATTTTCAGTTAGGAAAATGGAAAAGGGGGAAAATGAAATAGAAATTAAGACACATCTAATGTATCCATTTAACTGCAGAACAGAGGATCCATTCACTTCTTAGAAATTTCAGTATTACTTGACCAACTATCATTTTCCCAATGGCACATTCATTGAACATCTATTATGAATAAGACATCATGCTAAGTACTGTGGGGTGTATAGAAATATAAGAAACTCTTGACCAAAAAGTCAAATTAGTGAGATAAAATATATAACATTCACATACAAATAAACCTATATGTGTGCTATGGAATGCAATGTATTCTTCTGTTTACCCAGGATTGCAACCTCAGAATTATCTTGAACTTTTCCTTCTCCCTCCTTCCTTATACCCACCCAATTGCCATATATTGTGAATTCTACCTCAACAGCTTATCTTTCATCCTTTCCCTTTTCACTACTCACAGAATCACTACCTTCATTCAGACTCTCATCACCTCTTACCTGGAATATTCCAAGAGCCTCTGAATTGGACTCCCAGCTTCAAATCTTTTCCCACTTCAATCCATCCACCACAGAAATGGCAAGATAATCTTTCTACAATGAAAGTCCCTGTCCCCCTAACTTGATCTTCTTTGATACTCACTAGAGCTAGATGAGGTCAGCAACATAAGCATTATGTGTATGATCCCCATTTTATGCTTAGAGCAGTAAGTGATTTATTTTCTCATGGCACTATATCTAGGTATTGACAGATTCAAGACTGGAAGTAAAATTTTCTAATTGTCAGTCTAGTACAATTCATCCCATACCATATAGTAGCAATAAAATTGTCAAATGTATACTAAGAATGCTACTTTAGGGCATTAATTGTAGTGTCTTTCTTAACTGGTGAAAACCAGAGACAGGATGCCTGGGACTTTGCTTTATTTATTAGAGAAGACTGGGCGGCTGGTGTGTCCTGAATCTACAATATGCTAAGCAAATTTATTAATCACTCTGAAGGTTCTGGGTAATGAGACATCACCTAGAATTAACCAAGTGCCATAAACAGAATCTCTACTCTATCCCAAGAATGCTGAATGAGAGAAAATTCACAATACTGACGTAATGGAAGCAGAGACATTTCATTTGGAGCAACTGTTGTTAGGGGACCTGGTAAAAGGGGATTCTGATTAGGCATTTACTTACATGAAAGTGGATATTTCAGTTCCTTTCTAGATAATACTATAAATTCCATACTAGCACAATTCAGGGAAAGTAAAGTAGTCTTAAAAGGCACTACTGCATTGTGTAGGACAGGAAGCTTACTTCTTTCAGACAAGCTTTTAATCAGGAGATATGATTTAGTACCTAAGTAATGAGGCCATCATAGTGAATAATTCCAGTCATTAATATAGCATTTTCCCTTTGAGGTGGTAAAAATATTTAAAAGACATGTGTAATTAATCTTCTTACTGTCCCAGTGGGCAATGCTAACATACTCTGCTTCGTATATGAAGATGCTTTTGCTGACCCACTGTCTCTGTGGTATGCATTTTAAATTGTTTCTAGTGATACTATGGAAAGAATGTTGGGCAAAATGAGTAATACATGGGTTCAAACTTTGCTTCTCAAGTTAATCAGCTTTGTTACTGTGAGAATGTTTGACAAGCTCTCTGTTTCTATTTATTCATATGCAAAATGACGATAAATTTACAGATGTGTTACATTGACTAAAATCATATATGTGAAGGTCATTACAAGTTGTACAAGCAATATATAAATATCAGGTTTCCTCATTGGTGTTATTTCTTTTGTTTGTATCATTTTTTTGGTGGAGTTAGAAAGAAATGGCCCTGGTACGCAGGTGGATAATAGAACCAATTTTATAGTTAGATAAAAGTATTGGGTTTTAAAGCTCATCTCCTCTAGACTCAGATATATTTTACCTCCAGTACAACTCCATTTATAGAAAGGACAATAAGGTTAATATTAACCTACTCTTACTCTTATATGATTTTGATTTCTTCTGGAAGGTCTCTACATCTTTAAAAAAAAGCCTCTTTTCCATATGTCTTGGCATTTATGAATATTGGCAACCTTTATCTGAAAAGTTTTAAATTTGAATATGGGGATCAATTATAGGCAATTTCTGGCAACAGTTTTGTCTTTGTAGTGCTCCACTTCCAATATAATTCATTTATTGAATTTTCATGGATTATCAATCATTTTTACTCATAATGTTCTCATATTTTTCAGAAGTGTTTGGATAGAGATGAATAGTTAGATAAAGGCAACTTAAAAAAACATTTTGGGGACAACTCTAATAGGAGATTGAATGACAAGATAATATACACTTCATCCTATTCACCTATCATTTTTATCTCCTCTACTGGGTCTCTATAATTTGAAAGCTTTGTGCTGTAATTTGGAGAAGTTTTGAGGTCTGTGTTTGTAGTATAGAGCATTGCCATCTGCCTGTCCATGATACAGAACTTCAGATCTTTCATTCTTGTTACCAGTTCAGAGTTTGCTAGGCATTTGCTATGTGGCAAACCTTAAGAGTGTGCACTGACATTACACATTTTAATAATCTACATAGAATATGTAGGTTACTTAAGGATAAATTTTTATTTTTATACAAATTTGTCTTTAACACTTACCTCTCCCCTGCTTCTTTTGCTTCATTCTTTTTCCAAAGGAATTTTCATTCCTTCATGGAGAGTAACAGGAAGTTGCAGCTGGAAGCCACTATGCTACTCTATTCAAAGAGAAGAGGTAGGGGACCAGAAGTGTATCTATCTTTCATTTGTAGATAGTTTATTTATGAAATATGATAAGAATTCATCCATATTTTGATCACATTGACATTGGAGGAGTTGAAGGAGAATGCCTGGATCAATATCCAAGGCTTGATCCCTTCCCCTCCTAATATCAATCCCACAGGGAATACACAAGGAATAGCAAGGAAGCCTATTTATCCAAATTACAGCAAAACAAATCAGAGAAAATATACATAGATTATAGACAAAACAATAAATAGAGAATAAAAGAGCTCTCCCATCTGGAGAATGATAACGCAGCTCATCAAAGAGAGAAAATGTTAGTTTTCACCCAAGAGTAAAGTCCCAGAAGTCTTTACAGCAGCAAACTGAGAATAGGAACATGGTAGAGACTGCCAGATCCTCATGTCTTCCTAGAGCAGTGGTTCTCAACCTTCCTAATGATGTGACCCTTTGATACTAGTATGTGGGTATACCTGCATGTGGGTGGACCTGCCTGGAGATGGATACAGGAGTGGTGTCTTGGTTCCTAAGACCATTGGAAATGTGTGTTTTCCTCTGGTCTTAGGCAACCCCTGTGACTCCTGTGAAAGGGTCATTCAATCCCCAAAGGGGTCATGACCTGCAGGTTGAGAATCACTATCCTGGAGTCTTTTTCTTTAGCAACCTGAAGTGTGGTCATCATCTTTCATCTTTCTTGAATCTAGAAACTGACTCAGTGCTATACTCAAAGAACACTTCCCTTGGATAGGTCCCCAAATAGACGACTGGCCCCTTGAAGAATCTAAAAAGAGAATTGATTGAAAACTGAAATTCTTACCTCTCATTGACTCTGCCCCACTCCTTAAGTTGGCCAGGGCCTTCATCCCAATCAATAAGATGAAAGTCCCATATTAATGGACTTTGGGACCAGGGTTACATATATACAATATGTTTTGAATAAATACCTTGTTATCAGGCACCCCCAAGGCAGGGCTTAAAAGAGATGAATGGTTTTTGCTCATTTTGTGCCAACTTTGGGAAAATCCTTTATTATTTGTGTTTATTTCATTGATTAGCAATTGGTTAATTATTATTTGACAGTAACTGCATGTGGATAGAAATTGTGTAAACCAAAACATTATGGTGGAAATCAGGTTGACCTTAGGGATGCTCTAGGGAATCCAGTGGTTGCAGGAAATGGTTGAATTCCATCCAGGTCTTAGATACACCCAGTTCTTGCATTTTGAGTTCTTCAAATTCTAATGTTTATGTTTACATCTCTATCAGCCTTCATTCAAAGGTCTATACTTACTGACATACTTCTATATGAACCTTTTCTGGGAACTATCTCCTTCAGCAATCTTTGTTTCTTGTACATGAAGTTACTTCTGGTATCCTGTCTGAACCCTATGAAATGTAAAACTTAAGGAGACTAGACTGGGAGCCTTCTTCTGGATTTCTCCTTTTCTAAATGACCACATACATTTCTAAAACTATTCAGATTTTGTGGTTAATTCTTATGACTAATGTGACATGTGTGTATTTATATGTGTAGGAGAGTAAATAACATAAATGAACACCACTAAGGCAGTTTGTATATTTTAAGATTATGCAAACTTTTTCCTTTTAAATTCTATGTTGATTATTGCCAGTATTATAATTTTTTATAAAATCATTTAAAATATTATTATAAAGGTTGAGTTGAACTTTTGTTTATAGTGAAGCATCCTACAATTGCCCAAAATTTAGACCACTGATTCAGTGGATGTCTGCCTAACATTTGAACCAAACTTGACATTTATATCTATTATTGATTGTGAATGACTTAGTCGAAGAAGGATAAAGGAACTTTCATCTATTAATTCCATCTTACTACTACATGTGTTTCTTGCTTCAATCTATAATATATGGAGTGTGCTGTGATTTTGTCCATTTTCTTCTTTGTTTTGTAAATCTTGTAACTAGAAAATACTGAGTTTATAGATGTGTTTTTTCTTCCACTTAAATGTAAACTCCTTGATTGAAAGGACTATTTTTTTTGTATACTCACAACTTAGTACAGGGTCTGGCACATGATAAGTGTTTTATAAATATTTCCTGGTTGGTTAAAACAACGACAATGAACTTCACTCCTATCAACTAAATTCCCTCCTTTATTATCATACCACCATTCCTCACCTTTTTCTTAAAATCTATAAATATAATATATTTGGAACCTATTATTTTCTTTATCTACAACCACTTTTTGAACAATTATAATATTTACTTTCTCCCTAATTTTGTGTCACCATCACAACCAAAAACAAAAATGCAAATCCTGTGAAACAATGTGTTACAAAAGAACTAACACAACTTGGGATGCTGCATTCTACATTCTACATCACCAAAAATTAGTTCAAATCCCAGCTCTTCCATTTTTCTATTTAAGTAACCATGAATAAGTCACTCATTTTCTCTGGGCCTCATTTCTTCATCCATAAAATGATGGGGCTGGATTAAGTGACATTTTATGTCCTTTCAAGTTCTAGATCTAATATCCAAGAGATAGTACACACAGAATTATCTCTCCCCCGTACAAAGATACAGAAGATGGCATTGTAAGGGTGTGAAAATTCTACATTCCAAAGTTTGTTAATTTTCTCTGTGCAATTCTTCTTACCTATCAGAACCTGCCTCCTCCTTCAGGTTTCTTTTTCCAGATGATTTCTTTAGTCAGCAATTGTAGTTGTTTATTGCTGCCCTAAGCCTTTGGCATAAAGCAGCTTATCTGCTTGTGGAAATAAGCAAATTAGGTTTCCCACTACATAGAGGACAATGCTTTTACCCAGCACCCACCTAACCATTGAGGAAAAACATGGGGTAGATAAAATTTTATATGGCAATCAGACACAGGAAAATATAACAGTAAGCATTTTCACAGGCTGCAAAGCCTAGCATCAAACCGCCAAATTATTTTAAATCTCTCCTCTTTGTTGTATAAAATTTATAGATGAAATTCACTTTAACACTATGATGAAAAGGTTTATATACTTAGCAATAATCTGTTTCCCCCTCCAAAGAAACCTGCATTTTTAGATAGCAATATGCCTGGAATGCCACCAGTACCATCTTGTTTCATAGATTATAGTAAATTAGTGTACCGTCATAAGGCACCTACATCTCCCCTTCTTTTCCTGGCTAAACCACTTAATAAGTTGGGGTAAAATTGATAGACTACTTCCTATTCTCCTATTCTTTTCTTAATTCTCTGTTATCTGGCTTCTGATCTCATCATCCAGTTGGGAACTGTTCTCTCCAAAATTACCAGTGATATCTTAATCTCTAAATCTAATGGCCTTTTTTCAAGTCTCATTCTTCTTAACTGGTCTTCAACATTGGACATTAGCCATGATCCACTTCTTATACTCTCTTCTGGCTGTGTTTTAGTGACACTGACTTCTCCTAGTTTTCTTTCTTGTCCAAACCCACTTTCTCATTCTCCTTTGATGGATCTTCCTTCATGTAATACCTGCTGATGGGGGGAGGGGTATCCCCCAAGGATCTGATTAAGAAACTTTCCTTCCTCCCCTTTTCACTATTTTTCTTCATGATCTCACTGGTTCCCATGGATTCAATCATCATTTCTGTACTTATGATTTTTAGATCTACTTATCCAGATCTAATTGCTCTCTTAAACTCCAGACTCATATTTCCAATTACTTTTTAGACATCTCAAATTGGATAAGCATTTGGCATCTTAAGCTCATGTGTTCAAAGGTTAATTGTATTTTGTCTCAATCCTTCCCCTTTCCTGAATTTCCCTATTACTCTTGTTGGTACCACCGTCATCCCAGTCACCTGGACTCATAACCTAGGTGTTATTCTACACCTTTAATTCTCTCTCATCCCCCACATACAATAAGTTACAAAAGCCTATTGATTCTTACTTTGTTATGTCTCTCATAAATTCCCTTCTCTCCTCTAACATTGTTACCACACTGGTGCAGAGCCTCAACACTTCATGACTGCATTACTCTAATAGTCTGTTTATTGGTCACCCTGATTCAAGTCCCCACTCTATGCCATCCTCCAATTAGTTGTCAAATATCTTCTTTAAACACAAATCTAGCAAGTGTTCCCCACTACCATCATTCAATAAACTCTGGTGGTCCCCCTACCACCTTGTAATGTTAATGGATTAGGAAGATATTTCCTGCTCATTAATAGACCTATGTAACTTGCTTTAAGCCCCGGCTCAGCTCACAGCTGTGATACATCCTAAATCACAGAGCCTATTGGGGAAGGGAATCTTGCTTGTAGGAAGACTTTCACACCTTTTGCTAATTTCTAATTAGGCACTGAGTCACAAGGTTGTGATGTTTTCTGGCTCTGAGAAGCGTATGTATACTCTGAGTTGGTGTTCCTTTGGGGGCTCACTTATGAGAAAGATCTTGTGATTCCGTGGTTGAGATTCTGAGTAACCATATGTTCAGATCTCCCTGACTGCTCAGATACAAAGGCTCTCTTAATCTGGGGATGTTTGTAAAGTGTATAGCAATATTGCTTTGATTCAGGCAGTCAGAATCCTGTCTGCTAATTTTTACTTCTCTACTTGTATTTTCTCTCTTTTTATTTTCTCTGAAGTTCAGGGTACTGACTTTTCCCTTGAACTAGTGAATGCAACAACAACCACAACAAATATTGATGACCCCTTAAACAGCTATCTTTCCTAGTAAAGCAGATCTAAGAACCTGTGCTAGCAGCTGTCCTGGGTATGCCAGTGCGGTTACCACTACACATCTCCAGGATCAATTATAAAATCATTTCTTTGGTTTTTAAAGTCCTTCATGCCTGGGACCTTTCCTACATCTCTAGCCTTCTAACGATTTACTCCCCTCCATATACACTGAAATCCAGTGATCTTGGCTTATTTGCTGTTCTTCAAACATGGCACTCCACCTCCAAACTCCCATCATTTTCAATATCTGTCCCCCATGTCTAGAGCTCTCACCTTCCTCATCTCTCCAACCTGACTTCCTTGGCTTCTGTCATGCTTCAGCTAAAGTCTCTTCTTCTATCAGAAAACTTTCCCAGTTTCTTAATCTTTGTGCTTTCTTCCTGAAATTATCTTCATTTTTCCTATCTACATCTTCTTTTTTGGGTGGGACATAGGGTCATGTTGTTTCCCCTATAAGACCATGAACGTTTTTTGTACAAGGACTGTTTTTTCTTCTTTTTTGTCTCCGTACTGCTTAGCAGAGTGTCTGACACAAAGTAGGCAAATAATAAATATATTTTTACCTGTTGACCTGACATGGAGTTTCATTCTTTTCTTTGTAAAACTGAGTGAATTTCTTCCAAGAGGCACTGAATTAAAAGTATTTCTACTATTAAGAAACCTAGTGACCAGAGGTATGACTAGAGTGAGGCAACCTGGGCACTGAAATGTATTAAGTACTGAAAACACTTGTACTTTTTTATATATAGATGTAACTGAGGTTAATACTTATGTAACAAGAATAATTATTTTAAATTAGATTAGAGCAGATAACTTCCTCTTCACCATAGCAGGGTCTCCCTCCACCAGAGTCTTATAACTTGAGGAGCTATACCTCCATTGTCTCCTCTTTCCCCTACTTTTCAAACTTAACTTTAAAAGTGACCTTTTTACCTAAGATCATTTTCTAGCGCTCTCCCGAGGTGTTTCTATCACCTGCCATGTTCTGTAGTGTGTCTTATAAACAGCCTAACACATTTTTAATGCTGGATGAACACATAGAATCAACTGAAATTTCCATGCCCACAGCGAAGGGCTTTTCTTAGTGACTAGAGAGGTGTAAGGTATCAGTCAGTGTGGATTTGTTTCCTATCATACATTCCTTTTATTCTCTATATGCCATACCTCAAGTCACCTGAATGTAAATTCTTCCAATGATGATGATGTTGCTGATGCTGGCTAGCATTTATATAACTCTTTTAGGATTTTCAAATTTCTTTATATATGTTATTATTTTTAATCCTTCAGCAACCTCATGATGCATATGCTGTTATTATCCTCAGTTTAAACCAGTGGAAATTGAGGTTGAGAAAGTTAAAGTGACTTGTTTGGGGACACTCAGTTAGTAGGTGTATCTGAGGTCATATTCAGATTCTGCCTTTCTTGATTCAAAGTCTAGTGTTACACCCAGGGTGCTTCCTAGCTGTTGATGTACTTACCCTGGTCTTCATGAATTTATTTGCAAAAGAAGCATATTCGCTTTTCTTTTTGTTTTAAGTATCTTTTTGTTAATGTGTGTTTTAAATCATAATCATATGTATGTACATATATGTATTTATATATATATATATATATAGCTGTAACATGACTATATATAATCATATAACTATATATCTATCAATATCTAAATCTCTCATCTATCTATCTATCTATTCAATCTATCTATATTCCTCCCCCCCTTCCCTGTGCAGTCAGGGAAACAAGGTAGAAAAAAATAATTAACAAAGAATAAAATCCTAGTAACGGAATTTTTTCAAAAGGAAAAAATGTCATTTCAGTAAAAGTAATAATCATACAGCTCTTAAAGTTCATGCAATGATACAGGTTCATAATTGCATATTTATAATAAAAATGTGAGTAGTTGCAGTAATTATAATAATAATAATAAGTAGAAGAAGAACAAGAATAAGAACAAGAACTAGTGAGGGAGTTATAACAAAGATGTAAGCATGTTCTCACTACGTCTTCTTGATTATCATAAATACAGTATTCTGTATCATTCTTTTTGTTCTTTCATTTATATTATTGCAGGTATCTTATATTTTGTTTTTCTGGTTATGTTGACTTCAATCTTTATTATTTCATGTGCATCCCTATGCTTCTGTGAAGTCTTCAACTTCATTATTTTTCTTATGTTATGGTGACATTTCATTGTATCAATGCAGCGTAGTTTGTTGTTGTTCTTCAGTCATTTTTTAGTCATGTCCAACACTTTTGTGACCCCCTTGGGGTTTTCTTGGCAAAGATACTAGAATGGTTCACCATTTCCTTCTCCAGTGCATTTTACAGACGAAGAAGCAGAGACAAAAAGGACTAAATGACTTGGTCAGGGTCACATAGTTAGTGTCTGAGTCCATATTTGAACTTGAGATGATGAGTCTTCTTAACTCCAGGTCTGGCACTCCATCTACTTGTAAACCCAATCAGCAGTAGATTCCTGAGAGAATGCTACTGTGAACAGCTTTTAAGATTTGGATTACACAGTATTAGTGAACACTCTGTTTATTCCATTACAAAATCAGATTCAGTACAATGTTCAGAGTTTCAACAATTCAAAATATTATATACAATCTTCAGAACAAGGAAAGTATCAATATTATCTTATTACAGAAAGGAACAAGGAACAGGAGAAGAATCAGCTGGTTTCCCTAAGGGAGAAACCAGCTTCACATTTTAAGATTCAATCAATCAATTAGCAAAAGGAATGACCTAGTTTCCCTAAGAGGGAGTTGATTCAATCAACAATTCACAATATACTGATCTTCCACTCCTGGGGCAACC
>JAQQSW010018435.1:0-11245 GCA_028646575.1 Pseudocheirus occidentalis | reverse complement strand
TTCTTTGCAAGATCTATACACACGTTTTGTCTTTCTCAGGTATACGAAGGTATTTTCAACTGTCAAAAGTGTGTCTCTTTTGTAGTAGTAGCTTGAAGAGATGGCTGTGCGTTATGTGTCTGATTCTACACTCATCGGAACCTGTTCCTGAGGCAGAATAACGTACCTCCAATAATGAATTGTTTCATATATGTATGATACCTCCCTCCTTTTTTGATGCTGGTGTACATGAACATTAGTGCACGTCAGGAATTAATAATATGGGGATATTTTGCGGTGTTTGACCCACATTGAGGCTTTTTCCCAATAGAGAAAGGGCTTTTCACCAGAAGAAAGTCACTTACACGTCTCGTTCCACCGTGAATGGATGGTATCCTACTCATGATTTATTATGGCTTAGGTAAAGGGCATAAAAGTTAAGGAAGTGAAGAAAGGTGACTTCTTTGCAATGCCTGTACAGACTTTTTGTCCTTGAAAGGTAGACAATGATTTTCACTTGAATAAGGTGTTTCTGGTTTACAGTAGTAACATGAGGAGATGGCTATGCATTATTTATCAGATTCCAGTGTGATCAAATAATATTCGCAGGTAGAAGAAAGACCCTCCAAGAACGATTAGATGCAGAGATGTATGAATCCTTCCTTCTTTCTTGAAATCAGTTTTACCTGAATTTGAATGCAAATCAGGAATTAAAAAATATTTGGAATCTATGCAAATCTGGCCCCACACTGCGGAATTTTTCCTGTATAGTATGGGCTTTGAACGTAAAGAAAATCGTCTCCATGACTGGCTGAACCATGAATGGTGGAGGAGGATGCCATCCTTTCTTGGTGGAGGTGCACATGGAAGGGACTTTCTTCGAGAGAAAAGCCCTTCCTCTACATTGAAACGGCCACAATGAGGGGCCAGACTATGCAGCGAATACACATTCTCTCAATTCCTGACCTGCACTATCATTCAGGTAAACACAGCATTAACAAAGAAGTTAGAAATCATACATATATATATACAATCTTTTGACCTGAAGAAAATCCTTTTTATGACTGGTGGAACCATGGATGGTGGTATCCTCCTATTTGTTGTTTCTAGCTAAGCAGAAAGGCACGGATGGTCATGCAATGAAGACAAGTGTCTTCTTTACAACGTCTATACACACGTTTTGACCTTTTCAAGTATATCAAGGTACCTTCATTCGACGACAGTGTGTCTGTTTTGTAGTACTACCTTGAAGAGATTTCTGTGCATTATATGTCTGATTCTACAATCATCAGAACCTGTTGGCAAGGCCGAGAAAATCCCTCCCAGGAGTATTAGTTGAATACGTGTATGATTCTTTCCTTATTTTGACAATAGGTTTACATGAACATTAGTGCAGTTGAGAAATTGATAACATGGGAATTCTATGAGGTGTTTGGCCCCACATTGTGGCCCTTCCCATGTAGAGGAAGGGCTTTTCTCCTGAAGAAATTCCCTTCCATCTCTCATTCAAACATGAAAGGGCAGTATCATACTCTTGGTTAATTATGGCTTAAGAAAAGGGCATTAAAGTTCAGGAATTGAAGAAATGTGACTTCTTTGCAATCACTGTACACACTTTTTATCCTTCTACAGAGAAACAAAGCATTTCAAAGGAAGAAAGTGTCTCTCTTTTCGAGTAGTAACACGAGGAGATGGCTATGTATTTTTTGTCAGATTCCACAGTGATCTAATAGGGTTTTCCAGGCAGGAGAATGTCCATTCAATGGCGATTATATGCATAGATGTATGATTTCTTCCATCTTTCTTGAAGCTAAATTTACCTGAAAGGAAGTGTGGGTTAGGAACTAAAAAAATGTGTATTCTATGCATAATCGGGCCCCACATTCTGGAATATTTCCTGTACATTATGGGCTTTTGACGTAAAGAAAATCCAGTCCAGCCCTGGCTGAAACATGAATGGTGTAGGAGGACACCATCCTTTCGTGATGGAGGGAGTAATGGAAGGAATTTTCTTCACGTGACAAGCATTTCCTCTATATTGAAACTGTCACAATAAGGGACAAGACAGCGCAAAGAATACACATTTTTTCAATTACTGACCTGCACTACTATTCAGGTAAAGAGAGTGTCAACAAAGAAGTAAGGAAGCATGCATCTATGTATGAGGTTTTGACCTGAAGAAAATCCTTTTCATGGTTGACTGAACCATTAATGGTGGTATCCTCCTTTTGATGGTTTCTATCTTAGCAGAAGGGCACTGAAGGTCAGGAAATGAAGGAACGTGTCTTCTTTACAGGGTCTATGGCTACGTTTTGTCCATTTCAGTTATACAAATATATTTTCAACCGACGAAAATGTGTCTCTTTTGTAGTAGTACCTGGAAGAGATGTCTGTGCATTATGTGTCTGAATCTAGACTTATCAGTACTTTTTCGTGAGGCGGCATAAAGACCCTCCTATGATTATTAGTTTCATAGATGTATGCTTCTTTCCTTCTTTTTTGATGCTAAGGTTACATGAACATTAGCGCAGATGAGGAATTGATAGTATAGGAATTCTATGCGGTGTTTGGGACCACATCGTGGCCTTTCGCCGGAGAGTAAGGGCTTTTCACCTGAATAAAGTCCCTTCCATGTCTCCTTCAACCATTAAAGGATGATATCCTAGTCTTGGTTATTTCCGGCTCAGGAAAAGGGGATTAAAAATCAGGAAAACAGGAATTGTGCCCTCCTTGCAATGGTTGTGCACACTGTTTGTCGTTTTGCAGGTAGAAAAAATCTTCTATTGAAAAGGGCGTCTGTTTCCTAGTAGTAACATGTGGAGGTGGACATCCATTATATGTTAGATTCCAGAGTGGGCAAAAAATGTTCGTCAAGCATGAGACAGTCCCTCCAAGGACAATTAGATGCACAGATGTATGATTCCTTCCTTCTCTTTTGATGCTAGGTTTACAGGAACATTAGTGCAGGTGAGGAATGGATAATATCGGTATTCTGCATGTTGTTTGGCCCCGCATTGTTGCCTTTCCCGGTAGAGTTAGGGCTTTTCACGTGAAGAAATCCCTTCCATGTCTCGTTCAACCATCAAAGTACGGTATGCAACTTTTGGTTGATTCCGGCTTAGGAAAGGGCATTAAAGTTGAGGAAATAACGAAATTTGTCTTTTTTGCGATGCCTTTACGCACTTTTTATCCTTCTACACGTAGACAAAGGTTTTCAACTGAAGAAAGTGTCTCTCTTTTCGAGTAGTAACATGTGGAGATGGCTATGCATTATTTGTCAGATTCCACAGTAATCAAAAATAAATTCGCCAATCAGGAGAAAGTCCCTCCAAGGACGATTAGATCCATAGATGTATGATTCCTTCCTTCTTTCTGTAAGCTAGTTTTACTTGAATTGTAGTGCAGGTCAGGAATTGAAGAAAAAGTGTATCCTATGCATAATCTGGCCCCACATTGTGGCCTTTAACATGTATAGTAGGGGCTTTGAACGTAACGAAAATCCTATCCAAGACTGTCTGAACCATGGATGGTGGAGGAGGATACCGTCCTTTTGTGTGGGAGGGAGACATGGAAGGTAATTTCTTCAGGTGAAAATCCCTTCCTCTACAGGGAAACTGCCACAATGAGGGGCCAGACTATGCATAGAACACATATTTCCTCAATAATTGGCCTGCACTACCATTCACCACCATTAACAAAAAGTTAGGAATCATACATCTATATAGAATCTTTTGACCTGAAGAAAATCCTTTTCATGACTGGCAGAACCATGGATGGTGGTATCCTCCAATTTATTGTTTCTAGCTTAGCAGAATGGCAGGGATGGTCATCAAATGAAGACAAGTGTCTTCTTTGCAAGGTCTATAAACAAGTTTTGACCTTTTCAAGCATGCCAAGGTACCTTCAACTGACGACAGTGTGTCTCTTTTGTAGTACTACCTGGAAGAGATTACTGTGCATTATGTGTCTGATTCTAGAATTATCAAAACTGTTGGCAAGGCGTGTAAAAAGTCCCTCCAATGAGTATTACTTGAATATGTGTACGACTCTTTCCTTTTTTTAATAATAGGTTTACATGAACATTACGGCAGGTGAGGAATTGATAACATGGGAATTCTATGATGTGTTTGGACCCACATTGTGGCCCCTCACCGTAGAGGAATGGGTTTTCTCCTGATGAAATTCCCTTCCATTTCTCATTCAAACATGAAAGGGAGTATCCTACTCTTGGTTGATTATGTCTTAAGAAAAGCGCATTAAAGTTAAGGCAATGAAGGAAGGTGACTTCTTTGCAATGCCTGTACACACTTTTTGTCTTTGAAAGGTAGACAAAGATTTTCACCTAAGAAGGTGTTTCTCTTTTAGAGTAGTAACATGAGGAGATGGCTCTGCATTATTTATCAGATTCCAGAGTGATCAAATAATATTCGTCAGGTAGAAGAAAGACTCTCCAAGGACGATTAGGTGCATAGATGTTTGAATCCCTCCTTCTTTCTTGAAATCGGTTTTACCTGAATTTGAGTGTAGGTCAGGAATTGAAAAAAATTTGGAATTTATGCGTAATCTTGCCCCACCTTGTGGAATTTTTCTTGTATAGTATGGGCTTTGAACGTAAAGAAAATCGTTTCCATGACTGGATGAACCATGAATGGTGGAGGAGGATGCCATCCTTTCTTGGTGGAGGTGGACACGGAAGGGACTTTCCACAGGTGAGCAGCCCTTCCTCTACATTGAAACGGCCACAATGAGGGGCAGACTATGCATAGAATACACATTTCCTCAATTCCTGGCTTGCACTACCATTCAGGTAAACCCAGCATTAACAAAGGAGTTAGGAATCATACATCTATATACAATCTTTTGACCTGAAGAAAATCCTTTTCATGACTTGCGGAACCATGGATGGTGGTATCCTCCAATTTGTTGTTTCTAGCTTAGCAGAAGAGCACGGATATTTATCAAATGAGGACAAGTGTCTTCTTTGCAAGGTCTATACACACGTTTTGACCTTTTCAATTATACCAAGGTACCTTCAACCAACGACAGTGTGTCTTTTTTGTAGTACTACCCTGAAGAGATTTCTGTGCATTATATGTCTGATTCTAGAATTGTCAGAACCTGTTCGCAAGGCGAAAAAAAGTCCCTCCAATGAGTATTAGGTGAATACGTGTATGATTCTTTCTTCTTATGACAATAGGTTTGCATGAACTTTAGTGCAGGTGAGGAACTGATAACATGGGAATTCTATGAGGTGTTTGGCCCCACATTGTGGCCCTTGCCCTGTGGAGGAAGGGCTTTTCTCCTGAAGAAATTCCCTTCCATCTCTGATTCAAACATGAAAGGGCAGTATCCTACTCTTTGTTGATTATGGCTTAAGAAAAGGGCCTTAAAGTTCAGGAATTGAAGAAATGTGACTTCTTTGCAATCACTGCACACACTTTTTATCCTTTTACAGAGAGGCAAAGGATTTCAACGGAAGAAAGTGTCTCTCTTTTCGAGTATTAACACGAGGAGATGGCTGTGTATTGTTTGTCTGATTTCAGAGTGATCAAATAGGGTTTACCAGGCAGGAGAAAGTCCATCCAAGGGCGATTATATGCATAGATGTATGATTCCTTCCATCTTTCTTGAAGCTAAATTTACCTGAAAGGGAGTGTTGGTCAGGAAATGAAAAAAAAATGTGTATTCCATGCATAATCTGGACCCACATTCTAGAATTTTTCCTGTACAGTATGGGCTTTTGAAATAAGGAAAATCCATTCCAGGACTGGCTGAAACATGAATGGTGCAGGAGGACACCATCCTTTCATGGTGGAATGAGTCATGGAAGGGATTTTCTTCACGTGACAAGCATTTCCTCTATATTGAAATGGTCAAAGTGAGGGCCCAGACAACGCACAGAATACACAATTTCTCAATTGATGACCTGCACTACAATTTACGTAAATATAACGTCAACAAAAAAGTAAGGATTTATGCATCTATGTATGAGTTTTTGACCTGAAGAAAATCCTTTTCTTGGTTGGCTGAATCATTAATGGTGGTATCCTCCTTTTGGTGGTATCTATCTTAGCAGAAGCGCACTGAAGGTCAGGATATAAAGAAACGTGTCTTCTTTACAGGGTCTATACATACGTTTTGTCCATTTCAGGTATACGAATATATTTTCAACCCACGAAAATGTGTCTCTTTTGTAGCAGTAGCTTGAAGAGATGGCTGTGCATAATGTGTCTCTATCTAGACTTATCAGTTCTTTTTCGCGAGGCGGCATAAAGTTCCTCCTATGATTATTAGTTTCATAGATGTATGATTCTTTCCTTCTTTTTTGATGCTAAGTTTAAATGAACATTAGCGTAGGTGAGTAATTGATAATATGGGAATTCTATGCGGTGTTTGTTCCAGCATTGTGGCCTTTCGCCGGTAGAGTAAGGGCTTTTCACCTGAATAATGTCCCTTCCATGTCTCCTTCAACCATGAAAGGATGGTATCCTATTCTTGGTTGTTTCTGGCTCAGGAAAAGGGGATTAAAGACCAGGAAAAGAGGAAACGTGCCCTCTTTGCAAGTTTTTCCGCACACTGTTAGTGGTTTTGCAGGTAGAAAAAATCTTCTACTGAAAAAGATTTCTGTTTCCTAGTAGTAACATGTGGAGATGGACATGCATTATATGTCAGATTCCAGAGTGAGCAAAAAATGTTCGTCAAGCATGAGAAAGTCCCTTCAAGACGATTACATGCACAAATATATGATTCCTTCCTTCTTTTTTGAATCTAGGTTTACAAGAACATTAGTGCAGGTCAGGAATGGATAATATGGGTATTCTGTATGTTGTTTGGCCCCACATTTTTGCCTTTCCCCGTAGAGTTAGGTCTTTTCACGTGAGGAAAGTCCCTTCCATGTCTCGTTCAACCATAAAAGTATGGTATCCTACTTTTGGTTGATTCTGGCTTAGGAAAGGGCCTTAAAGTTGAGGAAATAAAGAAATCTGTCTTCTTTGCGATGCCTGTATGCACTTTTTATCCTTTTACACGTAGACAAAGGTTTTCAACTGAAGAAAGTGTCTCTCTCTTTTACTAGTAACATGAGGAGATGGCTATACATTATTTGTCAAATTCCACAGTAGTCAAAAAACTTCGCCAGGCAGGAGAAAGCCCCTCCAAGGACGAATAGATGCATAGATGTATGCTTCCTTCCTTCTTTCTTGAAGCTAGTTTTACTTGAATTGTAGTGCAGGTCAGGAATTGAAGAAAAAGTGTATCCTATGCATAATCTGGCCCCACATTGTGGCCTTTTCCATGTATAGTAGGGGCTTTGAACGTAACGAAAATCCTATCCAAGACTGGCTGAACCATGGATGGTGGAGGAGGTTACCATCCTTTTGTGTTGGAGGGAGACATGGAAGGTATTTTCTTCAGGTAAAAATCCCTTCCTCTACATGGAAACTGCCACAATGAGGGGCCAGACAACGTGTAGAATACACATTTTCTCAATTCCTCACCTGCACTGCAATTCAGGTAAAGCTAGCGTCAACAAAGAAGGAAGGAATCATACATGTATGTAGAGCTTTTGACTTGAAGAAAATCCTTTTCGTGACTGGCTGCACCATGAATGGTGACATCCTCCTTTTGGTGGTTTCTAGCTTAACAGAATGGCACTAATAGTCAAGAAATGAAGACACGTGTGTTCTTTGCAATATCTATACACACGTTTTGTCCTTCTCAAGTATACGAAGGTATTTTCAACTGTCAAAAGTGTGTCTCTTTTATACTAGTAGCTTTTCGAGATGCCTGTGCGTTATGTGTCTGATTCTACATTCGTCAGAACCTGTTCGTGAGGCAGAATATCGTCCCTCCAATAATCAATAATTTCATACCTGTATGATTCCTTCCTCCTTTTTTGATGCTGGTTTACATGAACATTAGTGGAGGCCAGGAATAAATAATATTGGAATATTTGGCGGTGTTTGACCCACATTAAGGCTTTTTCCCAATATATTAAGGGCTTTTCACCTGAAGAAAGTCACATCCACGTCTTGTTCCACCATGAATGGATGGTATCCTACTCATGCTTGATTATGGCTTAGGTAAAGGGCATAAAAGTTAAGGAAATGAAGAAAGGTGACTTCTTTGCAATGCCTGTACAGACTTTTTGTCGTTGAAAGGTAGACAAATATTTTCACCTAAAAAAGGTGTTTCTCTTTTAGAGTAGTGACATGAGGAGATGGCTATGCATTATTTATCAGATTCCAGAGTGATCAAATAATATTGGCCAGGTAGAAGAAAGACCCTCCAAGGACGATTAGATGCATAAATATATGAATCCTTCCTTCTTTCTTGAAATCAGTTTTACCTGAATTTGAGTGCAGGTCAGGAATTGAAAAAAATTAGGAAGCTATGCGTAATCTGGCCCCACATTGTGGAATTTTTCCCGTATAGTATGGGCTTTGAACGTAAAGAAAATCGTATCCATGACTGGCTGAACCATTAATGGTGGAGGAAGATGCCATCCTTTCTTGGTGGTGGAAGACATGGAATGTACTTTCTTCAGGTGTAAAGCCCATCCTCTACATGGAAACGGCCACAATGAGGGGCCAGACTATGCATAGAATACATATTTCCTCAATAATTGACCTGCACTACCATTCACCACCATTAACAAAGAACTTAGGAATCATACATCTTTATACAATCTTTTGACCTGAAGAAAATCCTTTGCATGACTGGCGGAACCATGGATGGTGGTATCCTCCAATTTGTGGTTTCTAGCTTAGCAGAAGGGCATGGATGCTCATCAAATGAAGACAAGAGTCTTCTTTGCAAGGTCTATCCACACGTTTTGACCTTTTCAAGTATACCAAGGTACCTTCAACTGACGGCAGTGTGTCTCTTTTGTAGTACTACCTTGTAGAGATTTCTGTGCATTATATGTCTGATTCTAGAAATATAAAAACCTGTTGGCAAGGCGGAAAAAAGTCCCTCCAATGAGTATTAGTTGAATATGTGTACGATTCTTTCCTTTTTTTTGATAATAGGTTTACATGAACATTAGTGCAGGTGAGGAGTTGATAACATGGGAATTCTATGAGGTGTTTGCCCCCACATTGTGGCCCTTCCCCGGTAGAGGAAGGGCTTTTCTCCTGAAGAAATTCCCTTCCATTTCTCATTCAAACATGAGTGGTGGGTATTCTACTCTTTGTTGATTATGGCTTAAGAAAAGGGCATTAAAATTCAGTAACTGAAGGAATGTGACTTCTTTGCAATGACTGTAAACACTTTTTATCCTTTTACAGACAGACAAAGGATTTCAACTGAAGAAAGTGTATCTCTTTTCGAGTAGTAACTTGAGGAGATGGCTATGTATTGTTTGTCAGATTCCAGCGTTATTAAATAGGCTTTGCCAGGCAGGAGAAAGTCTATCCAAGGGCGATTATATGCATAGATGTATGATTCCTTCCATCTTTCTTGAAGCTAAATTTACCTGAATGGGAGTGTAGGTCAGGAACTGAAAGAAATGTGTATTCTATGCATAATCTGGCCCCACATTGTGGAATTGTTCCTGTACATTATGGGCTTTTGATGTAAAGAAAATCCTGTCGAAAACTGGCTGAACCATGCATGGTGCAGGAGGACACCATCCTTTCATGGTGGAGGGAGTCGTGGAAGGGATTTTCTTCACGTGACAAGCATTTCTTCAATATGGAAACGGTCACAATGAGGGGCCAGACAACGCACAGAATACACTTTTAATCAATTGCTGACCTGTGCTACCATTCAGGTAAAGATAACGTCAACCAAGAAGTAAGGAATCATGCACCTATATATGAGCTTTTGACCTGAAGAAAATCCTTTTCATGGTTGGCTGAACCATTAATGGTGGTATCCTTCTTTTGGTGGTTTCTATCTTAGCCGAAGGGCACTGAAGATCAGGAAATGAAGAAAAGTGTCTTCTTTACAAAGTCTATACACACGTTTTGTCCATATCAGGTATACGAATATATTTTCAACCGACGAAAATGTGCCTGGTTTGTAGTAGTAACTTGAAGAGATGGCTGTGCATTATGTGTCTGAATATAGTCTCATCAGTCCTTTTTTGCGAGGCGGCATAAAGTCCTTCCAATGATTATTATTTTCATACATGTATGATTCTTTCCTTCTTTTTTGATGCTAAGTTTACATGAACATTATCACAGGTGAGGAATTGATAATATGGGAATTCTATGCGGTGTTTGGCCCCATATTGTGGCCTTTCGGCGGTAGGGTAACGGCTTTTCACATGAATAAAGTCCCTTCCATGTCTCCTTCAACCATGAAATGATGGTATCCTAGTTTTGGTTGTTTCCATCTCAGGAAAAGGGGATTAAAGACCAGGAAATGAGGAAATGTGCCCTCTTTGCAATGGTTGTGCACACTGTTAGTCGTTTTGCAGGTAGAAAAAATCTTCTACTGAAAAAGGTGTCTGTTTCCTAGCAATAATATTTGGAGATGGACATGCATTATATGTCAGATTCCAGAGTGAGCAAAAAATGTTCGTCAAGCATGGGAAAGTCCCTCCAAGGACGATTAGAGGCACAGATGTATAATTCCTTCCTTCTTTTTTGATACTAGGTTTCCAGGAACATTAATGCAGGTCAGGAATGGATTGTGTGGGTATTCTGTATGTTGTTTGGCCCCGCATTATTGCCTTTCCCCGTAGAGTTAGGGCTTTTCAAGTGAGGAAAGTCCCTTCCATGTCTCGTTCCACCATCAACGTATGGTATCCTACTTTTGGTTGATTCTGGCTTAGGAAAGGGCATTAAAGTTGAGGAAATAATGAAATGTATCTTCTTTGCGATGCCTGTAAGCACTTTTTATCCTTTTACACGTAGACAAACGTTTTCAACTGAAGAAAGCGTCTCTCTTTTCGAGTAGTAACATGAGGAGATGACTATGCATTATTTGTCAGATTCCAGAGTAATCAGAAAAATTTGCCAGGCAGGAGAAAGTCCCTCCAAGGACGATTAGATGCATAGATGTATGATTGCTTCCTTCTTTCTTGAAGCTAGTTTCATTTGAATTGGAGTGCAGGTCAGGAATTGAAGATAAAGTGTATCCTATGCATAATCTGGCCCCACAGTGTGGCCTTTTCCATGTATAGTAGGGGCTTTGAACGTAAAGAAAATCCTCTCCAAGACTGGCTGAACCATGGATGGTGGAGGAGGATACCATCCTTTTGTGTTTGAGGGAGACATGGAAGGTATTTTCTTCAGGTGAAAATCCCTTCCTCTACATG
>JAQQSW010018434.1:0-11245 GCA_028646575.1 Pseudocheirus occidentalis | reverse complement strand
AGTGTATTGTGAATTGTTGATTGAATCAACTCCCTCTTAGGAGGCTGGGTCATTCCTTTTGTTAACTGATTGATTGAATCCCTCTTAGGGAAACTAGGTCATTCCTTTTGTAAATTTGATTGATTGAATCTTAAAATGTGAAGCTGGTTTCTCCCTTAGGGAAACCAGCTGATTCATCTCTTGTTCCTTGTTCCTTTCTGTAATAAGACATAATATTGAGACTTTTCTTGTTCTGAAGATTATATATAATATTGTGAATTGTTGAAACTGTGAACATTGTACTGAATGAAGATGTGCAATGGAATAAACAGAGTGTTCACTAATACTGTGTAATACGAATCTTAAAAGCTGTTCACAGTAGCATTCTCTCAGGAATCTACTGCTGATTGGCTTTACAGGTGGCAGTCCATATGGGTTTCAGCAACGTAGGATTCACTCCAGCATAATTCATGTATAATTAAAAAAAATTTCCTTGGATCAGGGTCTTGTATTTATAACCATGTTTGGGATTAAAAATAACCTTCATCCTCAATTTGGTGAAAAAAAAAATAAACACAGAGATCTCTTAGGATAAGAACAGTTTATTCTCTTCCCCAGGAGAAGAGGGCAGTCTTCTCCATGGCGAAGACGTATGTTACAAAAGGCAGTGTAAGAATTTATAACAACTTAGTCAAGCCTCCTTCCCAACCATCTCCTCTCTCATTGGTGAAGAGGCATACTTCACCAAATTCTTCCCCAACTGGGACAGCAAGAAAAGAAGGGGGGGGAGGGTCCCACCAAGGAGGGAAAACAAAGGAAGATAAAGTGACTGATAGCAGCAATGGAGGAAGAGGGATGAAGGGAAAGTTAGCAATCCCAAATTGAGCAGTTTTCAGTCAGCCCATATAAACATATGACTAAAGCCTCTATGGCCACTGAGCCTTTGCTTCTTCCTGTTTTCTGCTCCCAAGTGGCTTCTCTTTTCCCCACACCTTCAAAGAGATTCTCACTAAAACTTTATTAAATAGTTAGTAAAAGTACTATTATCTCTGTTTTATATATAAGGAAACTGAGGTCCCAAGAGATAGTTGATGAGGATGAGATTTGTGCCGGACCCCTAAAAAGTAAAGACCACATCTTTGGGATCTAGACCCGAAAAAGGAAAGGCCCTAGACTTTCCCACATAGCCCAGATCCTTGGAGCTCACCTGAAGAATGGCCTAGGTCAATAATCCTTTCAATTGTCCTTTCATTGTGACTCTGATCCAACCCCAACCTTCAATTCTCTTGTCACCACTGACCCAGCATAGCCCTTTATGGTCTGTTACCTCTGGACCACCCCAGGCTATTTCCCACCTTTAATCCCAACTATATCCCTTCTCTGTCACCTCCTGGTTACCCCAGGCTAGTGGCCAGTATTAGATCACATCTGGATATTCCCACAGTCTCTCTGTATAAAAAGTTCCATCTTGCTCTCTTTGAATTGCTTAGATTCTTAAAATCTCCCTCCTTCTATTGGCGATAAGATAAAACTTGTCTCTGCAAGAAGGCTTGAGTCCAACTCTTCTGAGGCAGATCTGTGTCTTTTGCCCTTGAATTTTGGGTAAATTTGGGCAAATATGGGTTCCCAGAACCCCAAGACCACCACAAAGTGATTTGCTCAAGGTCACATAGAGAGTAAGTGACTGATTTGGGACTCAACTAGGCCTTCCGATGTCAATTCCATTTTTTTCACCACTATATCACATTTCCACTTTTGGAACCTCCTGGTTTCTTTATATTAGCAAATAGGAAAAAGCAGAAACTATGATTAACTTGTATTTAAATGTATGCCACTGATGAATGTATTAAAAACTCTTTCAATTCTAGATTCCAGTAGAAGACTTGAAAATAGAATATAACAGCATTATCAATAAATATTTATGGGGAAATTCCTATATAGATGGCACTCTGATAGGAGGGAATAGGCTGGATGCCAAGAAGCATAAAACCTGTCTCTTGTCTTCAAGGAGTTTATTTTCTAATCCAGGAAGTGTATAGAAAGAAACAAATCACAAGTTGAAAGACCTTTTCTTGTATCTTGATGAAAACCCACTTATTTGAAAAAGGAGGATAAAGTCAGAGAAATGGTAATACTTTCTTTCTTGAAGAACCTCTTTTTAATGTCATATGAATGTTGAGAGACTAGGCTATGATTTGTTGTTTGTAAGAATTAGGACAAAGGTTTACTAGATTTTTTTTGGTCTTTTTTCCAAGGATCCCAGCCCTTGTAATTTGCATCATTTCTCACTACAGCTTCCATAAACTCCTTTTTCTATTTCAGGAAGTAGAGCTCTAGGAATACTAGTTATCAGCAAAGGGTGTAAATGGTGAGGATTAAGAACTAAAATAGGTTTTCTCACTGTAAGTCAAATCAGAGTTCAACAAAGCACTCAGAGAAGACAGTCAAGGAGAAAGTAGTTAGAATAACAAATATAATCTTACCCTGGGCATCTTCTATCTCATGTGAGAAGCCCAATTAAGGAGAAAAGCTAGTTATTGCCTAAGAGAGATGACTGAGAATTAGTTCTCTTCTATAGGGAAAATACTTATTAATAATAGCACTATGTATAGGAGAAGGACAGAGTAGCAGTTATCCCTGAAGGTGGCTTTTCTGCTGAAGACAAGAGGAGAATCCCAATGAGAGGAGGAACATGGTAGCTGAGAGAGCAGCAGTTTTCTCCAGAAGGGGAGAAGTTTATTAACCCTAGTATTTGTAATGGATGGGCAAGGCGGCTGGAAGGCTAGCTGACAAAACTGGTGCTCTCCTTCGCAGAAGATGCTTACTTAACATAGTGTACTGTAAAGGGTATTAGGTGACCATGAAAAAGGATATCTGAAGACTAGCTGTAGGAGAGAAATGAAGCCTAGCTAGGAGTAATGCAGTGAATAACTCAGGAGACATTGGCAGCTCTGCACAGAGTCATGACTTGTACCTCCAAGAATGTGTTCTAGTCACGTATATTTCTTGTATGAATGTCCCTCCACTTAGGTGCCCAGATCATAAGAATGTTCCACATGTGATCCCTATGTGTGTGTCTACTATTTCCAGGGAGGTTATGTTTATTTGTGAGAGAATAAAATGAAGGGGTAAGAGATTTTCTGTTGTTAATTTTGTTATTAGGTTATTTAATTTAATGCCTTTGCTTTGAAGCAGATCTGTCCTCTGGCTAACTAGTAAAAGTAAACACATCAGTGGGGGCTCATTAAGATACGACTTAAAGAAGATCCTGACCCATAAAGAGACTAACCTAGTGTAGCCTTCTAGGTGTTCTTTAGTGAGGTGCACTATATGTGTATTAGTCAATTTCAATACAACTTTGTTAAAATGGCTAAGTTGGATTCTGATGTACATGGATCAGTGCCAATCCTAGGTGCAATTCTACCCAATTTATACATAAGTAACTCACTTGGTACATAAGTAACTCAATTGATCCTCAAATTACTTATTTCTGTTTAAGTGTACAAAATTTTAGTTATTTGCAAATAAGAAAAATGTTTAATTTAAGACAATCCATAATTTTTATGTGTAATAAGAAGCAAAGGGTACTGCCACTTAGCACTCATTTTGGTTCTGAAATCTAATCCCCAATACAAACTAACAAGTGATTTGCTAGATTATTTTGACAATGGGATGTACTACACTATGCATTAAGTTTGAATAGATCTGGAACACAGATCTGTGGGTGAAAACATTAGTCTTAGAAAAAATAATGTCATTAGGTGGAAGGTATAGCCTATGGTATAAATTCAGGTGTATTTCAGAGCTATGTAATTTTACAATAATTTTTATTATGTAAAAACATGGATATTGGACCTATGAGTCCAAACCATTCATTCTGTATTACCTCCACAAATGTTTGTAAAGTTTTCTTCAAAATCAAGGTAAGAATAATTTTTCATTTCCATTATATATTTGGTATTTAATATTTTACATCAAATTCTAGTGGTTTTAGTCAACTTGACCATAAAAGGCAGTTCTACCCAAGATGAGAAACAGTGCAGAATAGTGGGGAAATCACTGAATCAGAATGAAGTATCAGCATTTCAAATATTACTTCAGAAAGGTACCAGCTATATAACTATGAAGAAGTTACAATCTTTCAGAGCCTTAGTTTCCTGATCCATAAAATGTGAGTAATAACATTTACCCTGCATACTTCATTGAGTTGTTGGTAAGGTAGTGATTTTTAAAACCCGAAGCTGTTTTTATATTATTATTAAATCTGCTCTACCTGTTACACCCCAACTATGTCTTATACATTGAAAAATCTTTTACTATTCATTAGTGTCTAATACTAAAAGACAGAATGAAGATGTTTCTCACATGTCCTTACATAAGTTCTTCAGTGAGCTCAATGACTCATATATCAAAAAAACAAGCCATTAAGGATGGATGAGTCCATTCTCTTACTTATTTTAGGGATATAGGAGGAATTAAAAGTTATTATATTTTTATAAATGAATCTAACACAAACCATTCCAGGGAATGAAGTTCAAGAACTTCTAAGCTTAAACACTTACCTCTGAAAATTATTCTCTAAGCATTTTATAGGCATCAGTCTTATCTCCCCAACAAGAGAATAAATTCCTTACTGGCCCAAGGACTCATCTTGTGATTACTAATTTTGCCCCAAATATCTAGAGTTTGGCACTGGGCACATTGGTTGTTGGCTGTCATTCTCAAAGAGGACCAAAATGACATCACTATGCTAGAGTTAAGTTTCAGTGTATCTATGGTTGATCAGACCAATACCAGCTCAGAATGTACTACCACAGGTTGGGCACCTGTCCAGGTGAGCATCTGGGGTGGATTCTCTAAATTTACATAGTAGGCCACTCAATATAGCTATGACTTAACTTGACATTTTTAAGGAACTCAAAAGGACAAATTTCTCTAATGCTCTTTAGAAATCCATTCCAAGGAAGAGGTTCTGGGAAGATGGTGTAATAGGTTAGAAAATTTTAAGCCCTCAAGATCTTCCCCCACAAAAGAGTTAAAATAGCACCTTAGGGCAAACATAGTGTGAGTGGAGATAAACAAGAACAAGGGCATAACTGGGGTCCTCCTGGGACAATTTGAGAAGATCAGAAAGAAAAATCCCAGGACAAGGTTTGGCCCCTGTGAAGGATAAACACCTCCAGGCTTCTTAAATGACAAGTGGCAAGCCCTGGCTTTAATTAGTTTGAGAGGATGCTTTCTCCAGAACTTTTACCCCTGAGATAGTGAGGGGATAGTAAGAGGAGTTGGGTGTTTGAGTATGGGAAGATTGCAAGAACATCCTATGACAAGGATCAACAGATCCAGCTGTGCCAAGAAGAGCTGTGAAGGTGAGAAGAAACCAGTATACTCTAGGCTGGTGAATGCAGAAGCAGTGCAGCAGAAAGCCCCTTGCTGGGGGCACTTTCAGGCTAAAGGGAAGAACTGAAGATCTGGGGCAAGAGGCACCATTGTCCATACACCAGAGTTAGAGGTGACTACAAACAACTAAGCTATCACCACACACACAAAAATAATGCAAAGGCAAAGAAAAAAAACACCAACTATAGAAAACTATCATGGATAGAGATGACTTGGGTTCATCTTCAGAGGAGGAAACTGAAGTAAAGAAATCCCCAAAGAGTAATGTTAAATGATCATCTGCCCCAAAAGAATTTACAGAAGAGCTTAAAAAAGACTTTAAAAATCAAATCACAGAGAGGGAGGAAAAACTAAAAAAGAAAATAAGAATGATCCAAGAAAAACAGGAAGGGTATGAAAGGAAAGTCAGCCAATTAGAAAAGGAGATCCAGAATCTTAAGGTAGAAAATGACACCTTGAAAATTAGAATTGGGCAAAGTGAAGCCACTGAAATTATAAGAGATCAAGAAATGATTAAACAAAATTTTTTTGAATCACGAAAAAATAGAAGAGAAAGTGAAACATAAGTAAAACAACAGATTTATAGAATAGATCAAGAAGAGAAAATATAAAAATAATTGGACTAACTGAAAATTACAATAAAAAAAGAATCTTGTTACAATAATACAGGAAATAATTAAAGAAAACTGTCCTGAAGTATTAGAACAAGGGGTAAAAGTAAAAATAGAAAAAATCCATTGATCGTCACTTAAAAGATATACTATGAGGAAAACTCATGGGAATATCACAGTCAAATTCTGAAAGCCCAGTTCAAGGAAAAATTATTAAAATCATCAATATTAAAACAATTTAAATATGATGGTGTCACAATTAGAGTTACACAAAACCTAGCAGCAGAAACATTAAAGGACTGCAAGTCTTGGAACACAATATATCAAAGAGCAAAAGAACTACAGCTCCAGCCAAAAATATCATAGCCTGCAAAGTTAACTATTATCTTGAATTTTTAAAAATGACATTTGCTAAACTTTCAGATTTTCAAGACTTTGTTAAAAAAAAAAAGCCCTGAACTTATTAGACAATTTGACATACAAGGAACAACATAAATATAAGGTACATAAGAAAGAAAGAAATGAAGAATTCGTAAGGACAGACTGTTTACCTTTTATGTGTGTAAAATGTAAAATTTATATCTAAGATTCTTATTAATAATTGGGTAGTTCACAAGAAAGACTGAGGAGAACCTGGGCATGATGTGAATTAAAAAAGTAAAACCATTTAGGAACAGCTAAAAAAGAATAATTATTTTATACAAATGATATAAAGAAGAAGAAGAAGAATTGATACATAAGAATTAGATGGGGAGGAGGGCCAGTAGTTCTGGTAGCCTACGAGGAAACAATACATACAAATATAGAAGTCTTCTAAATTCAGAAAAATAAAATGGTAGGGGTATAGAGAGGAGGGAGAGGACAAGAGAGGGATCTTTAGAGGGGAGGGTAAGAGAACAGGTAAATATTGTGTTTAGATTTATGGGAATGTGAGGAAGGGGAGGGATCCTTGCAGGTGGGTAGGCAAGTCATAGGAAGGCAAGGTAGTGGGTAAAAATAAAGTAGAGGAGGCAAGAGGGATAGGAAATAAGAGAGATGCATGTACATAAAAAGAAAGATCAGGGGTAGAATAGGTTTGGGAATGTATATATCTATATATGTATGTATATATGTGTATGTGTATATATAAATTTATAGCTATAGAGAAACATATCTAAACTGTATTGTGGTCTTGGTGGTTTGGGGGAAGGGAAAAAAGAACAAAGTAAAAAAATGCACAGCAGAGAACAAAAGAAACCTCACAAGGGAGCAAAGAAAAAATAGACAATTCTCAATATAAGTATTATCATACAGGCTTTCTTGAAATGAAAATCTATTGTTACATATTTTGAATCCTCTCATGTTCTGCTATGCACATGACAATGCTTTTATTTCTTTCTACCTTTGTATTTAAGTTCCAATACTTAAGTTTATGATATGTTTTTGTTTCTTTTTTTTTATTCTCTGTGCTCTTCTGTGAGTCTAAAACAAAAGTTTTGGAAAAAAATCTAATGGTTATTGACATGTTGAGAAATTTCCTTCTATCTGTATCAATACCACTTAAGTGCATTATATTAAGGGCTATAATTTGCAAAGAAGCAAATTTAGACTGATTGTAAAGGAGAACTTAGCAACAATTAGAATTCACCTTCCTCATCTCAATTTCCTGGCTTCTTTGGCTTCCTGCAAATCTAAATTAAAGTTCTGCAAGAAGTCTTTCCTAGTTCTTCTTAATTTCAGTGCCTTCCCTCTGAGATAATCATCACTTTATCCTGTACATATTTTGTTTGTACATAATTGTTTTCTTCTTCTCTCCCTCATTAGATTAAGCTCCTTGAAAGCAACTGTCTTTTGTCTTTCTTTGTAAACCAAGCACTTAGCTCAATGCCTGGCAAATAGTAAATGTTTTTAATAAATACTTATCGATTTGACTTGATATTTATTAGTACTGCATAATAGGCAAGTCATTTGATCTTACTGTGCCTCATTTTCCTTAAATGTAAAATGATGATGATAATATCTGTAGATTTAGGTTGTAGAGAGATGAGATGAAATAATAATGTATGAAAGTATGACAAAATTTCAAGCACCATTTAAATGTCATTTATTCTTACTACCATCATCATTATTATAATTCAAGATAACTAAACTAATACATAACATACCATCTCTTTTTTACCCTGGAAAAGACTATTTCAACCTAGGCTTAAAGAAAATCAAGCATTCACTACACCTTTAGCTAGAAAGTAATGTTCGGGATAAAAAAAATACCCTTCATACTTAACTTAGTGAAAAAAGTAAATACAGAGATCTCTTAGGATAAGAAGAGGAGTTTATTCTCTTCCCTGGGAGAAGAGGGTGGTCTTCCCCATGACTGATCACAGAGAAGAGAGAGGCAAGTTACAAAAGACGGTGCCAGAATTTATAACTTAACTTGGTCAAACCCCCTTTCCCAACTGTTTCATCTCTCATTGGTGGAGAGGCATATGTCACCAAATTCTTCCCAACTGGGACAGCAAGAGAAGGGGTGGGTGGGGAGGGTCCCACCAAGGCCAGAAAACAGACAAAGGAAGGTAAAAGTGATTGACAGCAGCAATGGAGGAAGGGGGAGGAAGGGAAGGACAACAATCCCAAATTGAGTTTTTACTCGTTTCATACAGTAACTATTGTCCCAATTATCGACATTATCATTATTCACTTTGCTTTAATCTCTCTTAGTTAATATTCAAACATTTGTTTAAAAAAACCTATACTATGAATTATTTTCAATTACTCATTTGTTAAAGTACCACAATGTCCTATGAGAACAGCAGGCATTAGACCCATATTCTGAATGGCCAAACTCCTTTCACTAGTTTCAGGTATTTAGGAAAAACAAATATGGAGGCAACAACACTACACTATAGTATCATTTAAAATCTTGGACTGTAGAAATGACTAGTTTAATAATAAAATTTATTTTTAAATTTTCATGCCTCTTCTTAATATGTGTCTTATGACAAACTTCTCCAAACCAATATATGTGTTTATGCCTGGGCTTATTATTAACATTGTGTGTTTACCATTCTGCTTGAAATTCTTTTACACAATGGGCAACTGAGTATTGTAGGCATGATTGAAGTGTCTCAACCATTTACTGATTTGCAAATAAACTACATTATGTAATTTTTGTCAGTTCTCTCAAAGATTTCCTGGGCCGAACTCATAAGAATTACTCATTGTTAAAGGACTGCCTCAGGGTTTAGTCCTTGGACTTTATCATTTTTTTATTTAGCTATTTAAAACTTGGGTTCATTGGTAGGGAATGTTAATTATTATGATTTTTTGACTGATATCACACTGGGCTTTCTTTTCAATATATAAATGAAGCTTTACTTAGGCAACTTCAAAAAGAAATCTTCAAACTCAATATTACCAAGTTGAATATTATCTAATTAACCAACAAGGCCTGACAGACTGGGAGGTTATCATGAGATAATCACAGCCCCTCAGGTGCTATGAGGCACTAGGTGCAGCTAAGTGCCTCTAATTCCCCAAGGGTGTGATTAGCTCCTGATAACAATGCTCCCTTGAGTTGTTTTATTGCTTTTATATATATATATATATCTGTATATATATAAAAAGCCTTTATTGTGGGAGAAAATGTTTATTTTTATGCAGGAGGAAGATGGAGTTGACAGTTTAGACTGCTGAGTGAATAGCAGTTACTTGTGACTTGTGGTACATGCCTTGACAAATGTGCTCATTTAGAATGCTTCCTGGCCAATCAGGAGGTTGTAACTATCTCCTGTAGTTTTGTAATAAAGTGTAACTTGCATAGGGTGCAAACCAGTAAAGTCAAGTTTTCACATTAATGCAGCTGGTTCTCTAAAATAAGACTCTGGCCCATTACTAGGAATTGTTGCATTTATATGTAAAATAATTGACCAGTGCTAGGGCAAGAAATTACCTTGGATTATGTTAATGATAGTCTACCTTGTATGGGGAATAGTCGGGGTCTATATAGTACATATACTTTGTTATTGACCTGATTATTTGGATAAAACTATTTGCAAAACTTGACCTTTTGTCATTCCAGGAATTGTTAAAATGTTTGAAATACAAAAATAATTTAGGACAGTCCAGAAAGTAGTACATTTTCAAAAAATAAAATCTGAGATTTATGAAACAGACTTTTAACTTTGTACCTGCATTAATATCTTTGTATTATACCTAGCATCTTACTGCAAAAGATCCACTAAAAGGGGCAGTACTTAGATATCAGTCAGATTAATTCTGGAATTTGGCAAAAAAAAATTCTAAAGAATTTCTGAGTTTGAGGCAATTATAGAAATGCTGATGGATTTGTTCCATTTTTCTTTCCCACAACCCTGCTTTTTTCAGTTTCATTTATAAACACTATTGGGATGATTTGGTTTAGTTGGCTTCTGCATCAAGTTCTCTCCAGACTTATTTTCCCTCATGCCTCTCTGCTCCTTTGTGAAATGACAATTCTTATAATTTTCTACCATCCTCCTCTGTAATATTTTCCAAAGGAGTTTATTTTCTAAACCAGTGGGGTCTTAGCCTGCTATATCTACCTATTTGGCAAATAAGATCAAGTATTTGTTGTCTAGATCACTGTGGTGAATGCTTTCTGTTTAGTTAACCTTTTTAGGAAATAGTGACATTCTACATTAATATCTTTTCCTATATCCATTTCCCATTTTTCCAGCATCCTTACCTTGCTTGAACAGGTCAGATTAAAGTTGATGAAATGAAAATCAAGCTGAAATGAAATTCTGAAAAATAGTAAAACCAATCCTCTCCTTGTGGGACAAATAAATTTCTTTGATAAAGTATCTCCTTTAAAAAAAAACATTCTGGTAAAGCAGTGAATAGGTGAAGTCATCTGGCAACAGTTTATATGATCCAAGATTTATAATAAAACGAGCAAAACAACCAATCTGATCTCTGTTTATTTGGGTCACCTCTGTGCTTGGCAATTTGGGGATCTAAGTCATTGTATTCTTTTACCTTCTGATGACCAGTTCCTGGTTAAAAGACAAGTGTCATCTGGGCACCAAAGTCAGGTTTTTGGAATAACAATAGTTCACACTTTTATCAGGCAATATCTGATTCTCACTGAACCCATCCTTTGACCACTTATCAATTGGGGAATGACTGGCGTTCTTGTAAATTTTATTTAATTCCCTGTATATTTTATAAATGAGGCCATTATCAGAGACATTAGTTGTAAATATTATTTCCCAATTTCCCACTTCTCTCTTAATCTT
>JAQQSW010018433.1:0-11245 GCA_028646575.1 Pseudocheirus occidentalis | reverse complement strand
CAGAAAGTAAGAGAGCAGAGCAGGGGAGGAGCTTTACAGTGGGATTGCTGTTTTAGGGTTGGGGCAGGGGCATGGCGTGGAGAAAATTTGTAATTCAAAAAGGTAATGAAAATGAATAATGTAAACAAGAAAACAAATAAAAATAAATAAAAAATAGTCATAAAAATATTTAACCTTCTTACCTCACAGGTTGTTATAAAAAACAAATGAGATCATACATATGGACATTCTTCATTCATTCAATAGAAAGTACCACATATAAATGTAAGATATGATTTTTATATATGGCATGGCAAAATTGTGATGAGCCTTGACTGACAAAGTATGGAATTTGGAATTGACCCTGTAGTAATAGGAAAAGTGGCTCACAGTGTTGCATAATCACAGAGGGCAATGATAAACCTGAGAAGGCACTAAGGAGTTAGTCTTAGTGGCCCTAGATAAACCCCAAACTTTGCCAACCATTTCATTATGTACACTTTTTTGCCACGAGTGAAAACAATCTGGGCAGTGTGGCTGATGCCGATATCAGTAGAAACTAATCAAGCTTGAATTTTACTAACAGGGGAAAGTCCAAGAAATAATGTTGTCAGCATTTGTGTTTTCAATATCTTTAAAATTTTCCATTCCTCTCCATTCCCCTGCCATTATCCTTATCCAGACCCTTACTTATTACCTCATGCTTTGATTGCTTCAGTGAATTTATAACTGGTTTCCCTGCTTTTAATATCTTCCCTTACTCCTATCCTAACATTACTGCCAGATTGATCTTCCTACATCTTTAATCTCTTACATTAATGAAATATAATGAAATCAGAATAATGTGGGACTCAGTGAGGAAACAAAAGATAGGAAAAGCCATCTAGAGAGCAGAAAGCTAAGAAAGGGCATTGTGTTCAAGGGGAGTGCAGAGGGATTTTGGGAAGAGCAGACCTTGGAGATTGCAAGTAAACTTAATAGGCCAAAGAAGGTCTTAAGGAATGAATAAAACTCTGCTAGGGAAATTGCCTTGGAAAACCAGTGCAGTCAATCAAGAACCGATAAAGTACCACAAATGAATTCAGAGAAGACTTTTATTCTTTCCCTGGACTTAGTGTATGGATCCTTTAGGAATCCAGATAAGTGATACTTTCCCTTAACTTTCCTTTCAGGAGCCCATGAAAGTTTGGCACTCTACCCAGAGAAGGAGACAGTGACAAAATGTCTAGTGGTCAGTGGGGTGTCCAGGTAAGCATCCTGGGAAAAATGGCAGTCTTCCTGATATGTTCCTACAAGCATATTGTGGGACCCATTATTTTGCAAATGACTTGTCTAGGTAATGTTTGTGTATATCCAAAATAAAATTATATGAGCCAGTATGGGGCATATGTGTAATATGGGGCAACCTATGACCCATCTTTGGCACGGTAGAGCAAGGAAAAGTAATAAACACATAATATGCTAGGCATTGAGCTAAGTTTTGCAAGTATCTCATTTGATTCTCATCAACCTCACCATCCTTGTGAGGGAGGGGTTATTTTTATCCCCATTTTTACAGTTGAGGAAATTGAAACAGAGGATAAGTGACTTGCCCAGGATCACACAGCTAGATCCTTGTGCTTAAGGATCTTCAGGCCATAGATGGAGTTCAGGAATAAAGTGGACACCAGGACTTTTACAGAATTCAATGTCTCTCAGAGATTTTGTAGGATATTATCGATGAGACACATCAAAGGAACAACCAACCACAAATGACTTTGCTCCCTTAAAAAGGCTAACAGGATCCTGTGGCATACCAGTTACAGGAGCATAAAGGCCACAAGGTAGCTCTGTGCTTCTCCAAACTTCTGTGTCATTTATTCATAAACTGACCCTATCTGGAGACCCTGTGGCCCAGGTCAGAAGAGGTTCCCTATTTCCAGTTTTCCTTATGGTTATGGAAACTATAAGGGTAGATCGTACCACTGAACATCAGGTGGGTGAGCATTAGTTACAATAGCTAGCTCTGTGACTTTAGGCAAATTATTTGACATCTCAGAAACATTACTTCCTTATTTATAAAACTTTAAGCATTGGAGTAAGATATTTCCAAAGTTCCCTTCTTCATTTCAGATTTAATGAGTCTATCTTTTTCAAGGACCTACATTGACTTTCTATTATTAAAGAGTCACTGAATCTCAGCATGGGAAAGTATCTCAAAGATCATGTAGTTCAAACCATATCTAGATGAAAATCCCTTCTATGACATTAGAGAGAAATGAATAAGACTCTAATTGACAACTTCCAGAAAGGGAACCCACTGACTTCTAAGATAGTCATTTTAAAATAGCTCTTATTTTTAGGAAGGTTTTCCATATTCTGAGCCTAAATCATCCTCTTTGCAACTTCACCCAATGGCCTAATACATCTTTGGGTCAAACAGGAGAAGTCATATCCCTTTTCCACTTGATAACCTTTCAAATACTTGAGGTCATCTATAATGTCTTCAGTAAATATTCTCTTTTCTAGACACCATGGTACAGTGGAAAGAGAACTGGATTTGGAGGTAAAGGAACTAGTTCAAATCCTAAGTCTTCTTACTAATTTTCGTGACCTGGGACAAATTGCTCACCTTGCCTCTCTCGATCTTAGTTTCCTCATCTGTAAAATAAAGGAGTTGGATTAAAGGTTCTCTAAACTTGCTCCCAGTGCTAGATTCCATGAAGTATGATCCTCAGGTCTGATTGTTTTAGTGAAAAAGGAATGAGTGAATGAAAAAACCTCATTTATTAGATGCTTAACATGTACCAGGCACCATACTAAATTCTGGAGATACAAATGCAAAGTGAGATCTCAAAGTGTTACATTCTACTGAAGGTGACAACAGATGGAAAAAAAATCATGGCCAAGAAATGATGTTTTGGCTTGGAAAATCACAGTGGAGTTAAAGAGGTTTAGAGAACAGATCCTCATATTGTGTAGTCTCCATTTCCCCCACTTGTAGAGGAGTACTATTCATCTCTGAATGTGCTCTAATTTATATGTCCATCCTAAAATGAGGTACCCAGAACTCTGGATGTCATCTGACCAGGGCAGAATAGAGTGGGATTATTACTTCTCTAATCCTAGACACTATACCTCTCTTAATTCTGCCTATTATTTTATTTTATTTTGGCAAACTGATGTTTTATATATAATTTGAAGTCCCCAAACTAACAGATTTCTTTCGCTTGAACCATCTACCATCTAGCTGTGCCCTTATTCTGTATTTCTGTGTTTGATTTTTTTTGTATAGAACTTACTTATCCATGTGAAATTTCACCTTATTAAAATCAATCTACCATTCCAGCCTGCTATTATCTCTTTGGAACCTAACACTATCATCTAACATGTAGAGTAAGTTATCTCTCCTGACACCTTTGTGTCATCTTCACATTTGATAAATGTGCTTTGGAAAGCATGACATTGATAAAATTGTTGAACAGTGAAAGGGCAAGATCAGATTCTAGGTTACTCCATTAGAGACCTTCTTCCAGGATGACATCAACTTATTAATTACAATTCTTTAAAAAAAATACACATTCTTTAAAAAATCCTTGGCAATCACTGCCAGCCTCAGCTCATTTTGAGATTTAGCATTCTTGACACTTTGACACTGATAATCACTCTCTCCTCCTCAGTGTTCTCTCTATATTTTTGGGACACCACTTTCTCCTGTTTTTTCTCCTACTTATCTGACAGCTTCTTCTCTGTCTCCTTTGCTGGATCCTCTTCTAGGTCACACCCTCTAACCATGGGTGTCCCTCAGACTTTAGTCTTGGGTCCTCTTTTCTTCTCCCTCTATACAATTTCAGCTCCCATGGATTTAATTACCATTTCTAGGCTTATAGAGATGTTGATGATTCTCAAATCTTCCTATCTACTGACCTCCAATCTCACATTTCCAACTGCCTTTCAGACATCTTTATCTGGATATCCAGTAGATTATCTTACATTCTTTATGTCAAAAATAGAACTTATCTTTCTGCTTAAAGTCTCTCTCTTCCTCCTCTTTGTCTTCCCACCCCCAAACCTTCCCTGTTATTGTAGAGGGCAACATTGAAACCTAGGAGTCAGCCTGGACTCCTCACTATCTCTCACCCCCCCCCCCCCATATCCATTCTCTTGCCAAGGTCTATTGATTTTACCTTTGTGATATCTCTTAAATACTTCTCTCCTGTGACACTGTTGCCACCCTAGTAAAGCTCATCATCTCATGCCTGTATTATTATGATAGTCTGCTGGTGGGTCTGCTGCTTCAAATCTCTTCCCACTATAGTCTATCCTCTGTTCAGTCATCAAATAGGTACTTAATACATGTTTGTTGACTGAATAATTTATATATATTTTACCACTCTTTTCTTTTGACTTTAGCCTTTATTATTTGTTCTTACTTCCATTCTACAAATATTTTTCAAAAATCAATCTTGGTAGATAAATATGTATATTATTCTCTTTGGATAGCTCTTCCATTTTCTTCCTCATTGGGATCAATCATGTTTGTGTTTTCAGAATTTCATTACTAAAAACTTTACATCCTTCCTTGGTCTGATTTCCCCATTAGAATTTTAGGTCATGATACTTTGTCTAAACCCTTTGAAATCTACTTTCCTAATGTTTTCTCCATTAGGAAATGGAGAAAACTATTCAAACTATTTTTTATTTTATTCTCCTCTCTCATTAATTATAAGATGGAGTGTTAATTTCCTTTCAAAGTTCCCATTGTTTCTACTTCAACAACCAATTCCTTCTTTATTGATCTGAGTCTTCCACCTTTTAAAGACTGAAATTTTCATTTAGATATGTCAAGAATTTATCAGCTGCTGGAATTTCCAAGAATTCCAACAGATATCTGGAGAATTGAAATCCCTCCATTGTTGTTGTTAAACAGCAGGTGGCACCTGGGAGCTAGACAGCTGAGCCATCAGTCATTCCCTGAATGATTGGACCTATTGAACACTGTCATACAACTTATTCCCTTTCCCTTCTTGTCGATGAGGCTTCCTCAGCAGCTTACTCCTGTTTAGAGGCATAATTGTCCCTTTCCAAACAACTCACTCCCTCTTATTTCATGGGAGGGGAAACAATTACAAAGGAAGGAAGATGTCTGTTCCCCTCTTCCCTCTCCACCATAACTTGTTGATCTTTCTAGGTTGAAATATTATTTCTATAGATATATAAATTCTAAATTCACTGACAGATTTGTACAATCCAAGAGTGATCTTTTCATTCTGTCTCACTGTTCTAAATTAGCTCCAAGTACCCAGACCAGCTTCCATTGATCAGACAATCTCTTGTCTCCAAATAGGAACAGTCTTTCTTCCATTCCTCGATATAGATAAACAGTAAGTAAAGTACAACAGTTTACCAACGTTTTTTAAAATTACAGTTACAAGCTGAAAAACCAAGATGTGTTTAAAAATAAAGGCTAAACTTCTCAGTCCAGAAGGGAACAAAGAAGTTAAAGTGAGCAAACAGACCACATTTGGCTTCCTCTCTGGAGAGAGAGAGGGAGGAGGTGGGGAAAGAATGTGTCACCACTCACTTGGCCTCTCTGCCTTAGTGACAAACCCATCACAGTTATTGGCTGTAGCTGGACTTCAGTGACATCTTTTCTTCATGGCTCTCTGCTATGCCTCCCTTTTCGGTCTAGTAGCTAATACTTCTATCAATCAAATACTTTTCTTGCCTATCCTTGTCTTAATTTCCAAAGACTTCTTTCTTCATTTGGTCTCTATACGGCCATGTACATCACGCTTATTTCCACCTCTATGCCTTTACTCATGTTGTCCCCCCCAAATAAAATACTTGCCTTTCCTTTCATATAATTAACAAAAACTAAAATCTTATATTTCTTCAAGTCACATTTCAATTTTCATCTCATCCACAAAACCTTCCCGAATTAAGATAACTCATGCTGATCTTTTTGACTCTAGGACTCTGATAGCATCTATTATAAAATGTAGTACTTAATTATATGATTTATTTTAGGTATATCTTATCTTACCAGATAGAGTGCCATTTTCCTGTGAGTAGGAACCATTAAAAACCCACTTTGATGTGTTTAACAATAGGTAAAAAAATCATTGATTGGTAAAATGATTAATATAAATATAATGACCTTAGTGAGAATTATTTTCTTGGAATAAGGAAGCTAAAAGCTGAACTAGCAGAACTGAAGGAGAGAATATGAGGACTCAAGAAAGCATAATTTAGGAATAACTACCACAATAATAACTCATATTTCTATAGTGTTTTAAGGTTTACAAAGCACTTTCGTCATGACCACCCTTTGAGGTAGGAAAGTAACAGCAACTAGAAGGAGAGATCTTACAATATCCTCCAATTAGGAACAAAATGCATGTTAATGTAGTTATACACACTTTGTATTATTTTATAGGATAGTAAACTCATATAGCTAGAAGTATACTTTCAGAGGACACCTAATTGAAATTTTATGTTTCATAAAAATTACTCCAAAATATTTTACAAACTTTACATAGGAATCATTTTATCACTCTTTTCAATTATGCCAGAAGGGGCATGTAGAAAGCAAAAAGTTATCAGATTGTTTTTTATTCAGAATATAGTGCTTAAAAATCTTAGGCAACATAAAAAATTTTTTTTGAAGGAAAGAAGAGAAAAACAATGAGGTCATACTTGGGGCATTTGTTTTTAATATGAGAAATACAATCGAGGTATACATATTTAACTGATTATTTTTCTGTAATGAAAACATTGAAATCATCACAGCTGCAAAGGTACAGATACATGTGTGCTCTGCAATTTCATTGTGATTTTTAAAAGATAATGACAGTGATGTATTGCATGTCAGTATAAGTGCAGACAAGATTATGGCATTGGTGTCTTCCCCCAGAACACTTGTAGCATTGGCATTAGATGGGAAGGCAGTTATCATCTTCCTTGCAGATCTAACAGTAAAGAATGCATTACAAGCCATTATTATGGGTCCCCAGAGATTTTTGATCTAGCTCTGGGATAAAACTTGAAAAATCACCATGGCTCGAGGTCCTCAGGAGCTGCCAATCCTTCAAAGATCTCTGGCTTTGGCACCAGGGAAGCATGCTGTACTTGAGCTGATAGTTATTAGGGATTAGTTAGGCTTTCTCACCCGTCGTCCCCTCCCCCAGTGCATATGACTTCTTTTTTAAATGCATAAATCAAAATGTACACTTGTGTTCTAGTAGATGTGTGTTTAAGTTTACTTGGGTCCAGTATCTTGCTTGGTGCACTAGGGTTCTACACAGATGGGTGTCAAATTCAGCAATAAAGTAAGACATTTATTAATGTACAAAGGTTGAAGAGTAAAAGATGCTGGTTCTTTTACTTTTACAATTTATCAAAGTGCTTCTTATGTAAGTCTTATTACATCAGGGTAAAACCTCTCTTTTTAGTCAATGTAAAAACATTATAGTTTAGTTCCTCATGGATTCAAACCCTAAATTTCAGATTGAGCAAAGTCCATTTTATAACTCATCCTGCAGCTGTTGGAAGCATAAGGGGTAAGATGAGAGTTGCTTTTTAAGGCGCATTTCTCAACAAAGGAGTTTTGAAAATGAAACCAAATTTTCATGCTCCACTAGCCTTTGGAATTTAAAGTTATTTTTACAGGCTCAGATGGAGTCACAGTTTGAAGAATTAAAGACAGTATGAGAATATAACAATTTTCCTTTACAGAGTTGCTTCAGTTAATTGATGATAAGGACACAAATCGAATCTTATTATGGGCCTTTTGTGGGCTTTCATACATAGTTTAAATAACAAAACATTTGTCCATTCAAAAATAATTTCTCCATATTACTTATGGATGGATTCTTGCTTGTTATCTAGGCAAAACTCCTTCTAATTACTTCAAAGGAGATTTAGTTTAAATAGGAGGTGTGGAATATATCTTTTAAAGGAAAACCACAATTTCTCTGAATTCAATGTGGTATCTAAATATAGTACTAGCAGCATTTACAAAATCCCTAGATCATTGCAGTACTGGAAAATTTTCAGGTATCCCTACTGGGGACAAATCTGCTTTCAATTTTACAAAGTATACCATAGAGTATAGACCACAGAATAGTATTCCACCAAATAGTAAGTGCATGGAGTCACTCGATCATCCATAGCTTAACAGAAGAAAAATCCTCTTCAATTTACACTGAAACTAACAAAACAAAACAAAAAGCTCAAACAAAATCAAAGGTGGAAGAATGGGATCAATATTTTTAATTATCTGAATGAAAAGCTCTTCACAAAAGGCAAAATTAGTATATGAAGTATTCATGAAGTCTTTAGTTCTCCACTTTATTTCTTGTCTACAGTTTCCAAAGCACAAGTCTGACTATGTTACTCCCCTGCTCAAGAAGAATTACAGGCTCTCCATCATCGCCTAGGATAAAACAAAAACTTTTCTGTTTTTCATCTAAAACCCTTCCTTCACATTCTGGTTTTAGTTTAGCTTTCCAGGCTAATTATGTATTGTTCTCTATCACATCCTCCAAATTCCCATTGGACTTGATATTCACTGGGCACAACATTCCACCTCTTGCCCCTTCCCTTCCCTTCCCTTCCCTTCCCTTCCCTTCCCTTCCCTTCCCTTCCCTTCCCTTCCCTTTCATTTTCTTTTCTTTTCTTTTCTTTGGAGATCTGATTTTGAGATGTCTGTGAATGAGTTCTTTGAATTTATGTAGTGGGATATTGAATGCCAATTATTTGTAGTCAGAAATTTCCTCCATGCCTGTCTGTGTAAGCTTCTGGATATAGCCAGGCTGTCACTGTCTTAGGAAAAAAAGACAGTCAACTAACTTCTCTCATCCTGAAGGAAGAATAGGAGGAAACTACATGAAGAGGAATGAGCAGTGTGCATAGGGACATGATGGTGAGGAATAGATGATGAGTATGTGATTGCACTGGGAGTTGGGCAAATGAGGGTGAGGAAGTGGAGAGGAGGGTAGAGAGATAGACTTGTTAAGCAACTGGACTCCACAATTGCTGATTCCTGAGGCTAGAAGCAGTCTGATGCTGCTGAACTATCCCTTCTTGAAAGAACACTCATGAAGATAGTGATTCCCTTTTCCTCTTGGTCTAAAGAAGAAGATGTTTAATCTATTTTTTTAAACATAAATTTTGGTTACATTAATAATTTTTAGTTATATATTTATATAAATATCTCTTATTGTTTAGTTATATTTGTAATTGATGTTTAATTAGTTTTGAATATAAAATGATTAATAAAATCTCCTTGGTTTGAGTGTTTTATTATTTGTGAATGGAAAGCTGTAAAATAAGTAAGAACTATGGGTGACAGATAGAGACAAGTGGAAAGATAAAGAATAGGTGTTCTATCTGATTTATCAGATTGAAAGGTATTTTTCTTTTCTCCTTTCCCCTCCTAGCTGGAAGCTCAGGAGCTATAAGAGAGTCTTATTGATATTGCTTTTAAAAGTATTTTGTATAAATGTCACAAAGTGGAGTAAATAAATGCATCCAGCCTTCTTCCTTTAAGCCAATGTTCTTAACCTGGGTTCAAGGAACCCCTAAAGGGTCTGTGGATAGATTTTGGGGGTCCATGAGTTTGAATGAGAAAAATATTTCTTTATTTTCACTAACTTCAAATAGAAATTTAGCATCCTAAACTATTTTAAAAACTTTATTTGGAGGAGTTCATAGTCTTTATCAAACTGCCAAAGTGATCCATGACACACAAAAAGGTAAAGAATCTAGTCTAAAGAAAATATGGGCTAAAAATAACTGGCTGTTTTATCCATAGTTTGCCCTTTTACAAAGGCCAAGAGAAACAACTCTCTAAGGGTAGAGATGAAGGTGGTGACTAGAAAATAGATGATATCTCATAGGAGGAGAAGAAGGTGGTGCCCACATTCTAAGAGTAGGAACCAGAAGGGAGAGAATGGGAATCCTTCCTTTCCTACAGTCTTTCTTCCCTCCTCCCCCCATTAGCCAAACAAAACTCTGAATCCTCATAGACAACCTGTTATATTTGTAAGGCAAGTTACAGTTTTAAAAGCACTTCATTTATAGTAGCAAATTCATTTTCACAATGATTTTGGGTAAGGTAGGATTGATAAGTTTATCCGTATTTCACAGGTGAATCTAAGAGAAGTCAAGTAACTTTCTTAAAGTGACATATCTGGTAATCAATCAATCAATCCATCAATGAGCATTCATTAAGTGCTGGACTTAGGGTGGAATGTGATGGTAAGCATGAAAGGTAATGGTAAAGAAGAGGTAGGAAAGAAAGTAATATTGGGGGGATGTCAGAATTTGGAATAAAATGGGAAGATGGAAAGAACAAAAAATGGAATAACTGGCATGAGGAAAAATAGGCAATCTTTGGAAAGAAAAGAATGGGGAATGTTGTTGAAGCAAAAGCAAAAATAATTGATTTTTAGGTAATTCTTTGAGATTTGTAAAACACTACATTTATTATCCTATTTGAGCCTCAAAACATACCTGTGAGGTAGGCACTGTAGGTATTAGTTATCTGCTATATTACAGATGAGTATACTGAGAATAAGGAGGTTGTGACTTATCCTTAGTCTTATAGCTAGCAAATATTAGAGACAGGACTTGAACCTATTTCTTTCCTGGGTCCAAGTCCAGCATTCTTTTCACTGTGAAAAAAAGGAAGAAGAGACACTGAGTATGTATTAGAAATTGGCAGGGTTTGGGAAGAAGGAATAGGAAATGTAGAAGGGAATGCCTTTGGAGGTAGTGGGTTCCTCTTCCGTAGAGAGCTTCAAAAAAAACTGGTTGACTTCACCTTGGGGAAATGATTCCTTGGCCATGTAGGGATTGAAGTAGGAAGATGTTTTCTAGCTTTCTAGTCTTTTTATACTTTAATCTCTTGCATTGACTATACAATCCAGTTATACTGGTCTACTTGTTGCTCATGCATAACATTCTATTTCCTCTTTCTGTACCTTTGTGCTGGTTGTCCTGTAAACCTAGAATGCTCTTCCTCCTCACTTTTGCCCCTTATTTTCCCTGTCTTCCTTTAAGATTCAGGTCAAATCTCATATTCAACAGAAGGCCTTTATTGGTCTCCCCAGATGCCTATACCTTCCCATCTAAGATTGTCATCTACTCTGTATGCATTTTGTATATATGTGGTTATTTACATATTGTCTATCCCATTAGAATGTGAGTTCTTTGAGGGTAGGGACTATTTTTACCTTTCTTTGTATCCCTGTGCCTGGCATAAGTTAAATACTTAATAAAT
>JAQQSW010018432.1:0-11245 GCA_028646575.1 Pseudocheirus occidentalis | reverse complement strand
TTGTTTTTTGAGTGAGATATTTTGCACTTTCTTCTAATTTTTCAATCTTTATGTCTTATTTGACTGACTCTTGTTGCATCATAGAGTCCTTAGCTTCAATTTGTCTGATTCTAATTTTTAGTGAATTATTTTCCTCAGCTAGTTTTTGGAGTTCCTTTTCCATGTGTTCATTTTTCATTTTTAGGGAGGTATTTTCTCTGGTTAGATTTTGGACCTCCTGTCCTAGTTCTCCAATTTTGCTTTTCAAAGATTTGATTTCTTCATTTAGATTTTTTTCCAATTTGGTCACTACCTCTCTAATTTCATTTTTAAAATCTCTTTTGAAATCCTCCAAGAAGGCTCTTTGGGCTTGAGACCAATTCACATTTCCATCTGTGGTCTCCAGTGTGGATATAGAGTCCCTGTTGCCTTCTCAATTTGTTTGTTCTTGCTCACTATAAAATGATTTGATGGTCCTAGCCTTTACAGTTTCCTTCTTCCCCATTGTGAGCAGCACCTATGTCCTGCAGTTTTGGAGTGGATATCCGCTTCTGGGGTGCAGGAGTCTTAAGCTTCTCAGGCTGGGAAGTAGAGGTTTGGTAGCTGTAAGCTCTGAGTATATAGTCTGAGGCCAAGACCAAGATTCTCAACAATTCCCCTGAGTTACCCTGAGGCTTACAGAGTAACTTGTGGAGGTGGGAGTGGTCTAGCTCCTTCAGGTTTTTGCATCTATGTCTCTGAGCTACAGCTCAGGCAGGCTCAGAGCCAGCTACAGCTCAAGGCCTGGGGCTGAGCTGTTGTTTGCTGATTGGCCTGGTGGTGCTAAACACCTGGGCTTTTCTTGTGAGGGCTTGCTGGCTCCACCCTACTGGGCTTAGACTCTGTACTGTCTTCTTTCCCCTTTCCTCAGCTGTGCCCAAGCCTGAGGCTGTTTCCACTCATTCAAGATTTTACTCTGGGTAGGATATTTAACTCCAGACTTTTTCTGGGTCAGGGAGGGGGGATCAGAGCCACTAAACTTTATTCCTCAATCTTGGCTTCTGGAAGTATGAGTGTATAATTTTAAGCATCCAGGTTGCTCCAAGGAGAGCCCCTGACTGCTGTTGGCCCTGAGTTTTTTCCTACCCAGTTTGCTGATTCTCTGTCCTGTGGTGAGATGGCCAGGCTGGGTGAGTCTGCTGGCTGCCTGGGGCTTCTTCTCTGTCTATTGTACTCTGCTCTCAGCTCCACGTTGGTGCGGCTCCCTTATGCTCAGCATTCTGCTTACCCCAACCTGAGTAGGCACTTTCCTGGACTGGGCATCTGCCATGCTCAGTCTCACAATGGGTTCTGTCACTCTTAAATTCGTTCAGATTCACTTTTTAGCCTTTATCGACAGAATTTCACTGACCTTTTTCTTGTCCTTTTTTTCCTGCCTTGATAGGTGTGGAGGTTGCCCCAGGTGTTGCAGATCCTCTCTGCTGTAGACTCTGGCTCAGATTCTTGTTTTAAGAACCTAACTTGCCAGCTACTACTCTGAAGACAAAACTTGCCGGTAAAAGTGGGCATTGGCATATGGACTCCAAAATCTATACCCTTGATTTTGGAACTTGGTAGTGAAAATGGGGGTGAAGACAAGGACCCCTTTTCCCTTGAAATTTATAATGGTCATATTTAATAAAAATATTTGATAAAAATAAATAATTTTCTTATGAGAGTAGTCACTGTTTCTTCAAAGAGGTTCCATTCTTCTCCATCAGTTCTAGTGAGGGCATTTGTTTTGTTTTGTTTTCTGATTTCAAGATCAGAAAGCCTGTCTAGCACAGCTGGGGGGGGAGGGGAGAAACCACTATTAAATTTAGATTGCATTGCTTTTGGTCTGCATTGATCATAGTTCTTCATAGCTTTCAAAACTGTTTTTATAGTGTTGTCATTATTGCATAAAGGAGACCTAGATTCTAACCCTAGGTCTATGCCTCATCTGTGTGATCTTGATAAATTATTTCACCTTTTTGGCCTCATTTCCTCATCTGTAAAATGAAGTTGGATTAGATGATCTCTTGAATTCCATTACAGCTCCAAATTTTGTGTTACTAAGAAGAGAGGCTGAAAAAAGCTATCTGGGGTCTTTTGACCAAATGAAGCAAAGGAAAAGGTAAAAAAAACTACACAGGTTCATTTTGGGAAAGGAATTAGAGGTGTGATTTCAATGGTATAGGAAACTCCCTCCACCAGTCAATGCAAGTCCGAATTTCCTCTGCTATTTATGGTCCTGGAAAGTTGCCAAGAGCACTTACAAGTGAACCAACCTGCTTAGGATCACTCAGCTAATGTGTCACAAAGAGAATGAACCCAGGCTTCCTAGCTTTGAGTCCATCTTTCTATTCAATATGCCATCCTGTCTTTACTGGTTCATTTAGGCAGCTTAAACCCTGTGAGGTCATTGTGAAAACTGATGGTGATAAGGTTCAGATTTGTCATTTGTCACAACATTAACATAGTTTCACTTGGTTGAAATTGCTAGACTTATCCAATTGATTTTTAGTATAAAACAGACTCTATGAACAATAGGGAAAGAAAAAATAAAACATCCCTTGGGCATGCACAACATTTTAGTGAAAATAGCTATTTATTTACTTGTTAACTGTATCATTATTGGTATTTAGCAACTTTAAATTTACATTAGCATTTTATTTGTTATATTCTCAAATGCTTATGTCTGCTAGTTTATTAAGAGCCAACCTTTGTGTCAGAACTAATTTGAGCACCACAAACTGTTCCCTGCAATAAATAGCACTTAATTACATGCTGTTTTGTATGTAATGAGTGTTTCATGTCCATCTACTCCATAGATTTCTTGTGTCTACCTACTTATTTACATGTGGTTTCCTTCACTGAAATGTAAGGTCTCTGATGGAAAAAAAATCTGGATTTTTTCTGTTTTTGTATCTCCAGCACTTAGCACAGTGCTTACCAAATGTTTGTTGGCTAATAAACTGCTTTGACTCCCTAGCTAGTTTTGTTTTTTTTAAGCTTTAATGATATATTTTCTTTTTACATTGCATTTACAGATCACTCCTATTCTTGTAATAAAAATGAAGCAGTTAAGTGAAACTAATAACATAGTGACCTCATTTCAAAATGCAGGTAATTCACACCTGTAGTTCCCCCCCTTCTCTATTTTTTTTCAAAAGAAAGGAAATCTATTTTCTATCATTCCCATATCATGCCATTGGAAAAAGACAAGAAAAATGAATTTGTGACACACATGAATAGTAAAGCAAAACAAATTCCCTTCGTGATTATATACCAAAATGTATATGTCTCATTCTGCACCCTAAATTCATCACATTTCTGTAATAGCTTGCATGTTTCATCTTCATTGTTCCTCTGGAATTACGAATGCCAATTACATTGATCAAAGATCTTTATACATTTTTAAAATGTTTGGTTGTCTTTTTAAAAAAAATTTCAAAATACATTTGATATTAAAACTTTGAATTCTGGATTCCTTCCCTTCTTACCTTGTCACCTACCCTTACTGGGAAGATATGCAATTCAATATAGGTTGTACATGTGTAGTTACATAAAACATTTCCATAATGGACATACTGCAAATGACTGACTATATTTCCCTCCATCGTATCCTGCCCCCAGTTTTATCTTGCCTCTTTAATATGAGATAATTTACCCTATTCAGTCTCTTCCTATTTTCTCTTATTATATTCCTCTCTCACCTCTCAATTTTACTCCTTAAATATCATCCCTTCCTATAAAATTGATCCTGTGTCCTCTGTCTATGTATACTTGTACAGATATATACAAAAATCTCACAATATGTATTCATACACACATATACCCTTCTATATAGATGTATATATTTATGTATACATACATACACACATATATTCCCTTCAACTATCCTCGTACTAAGAAAAGTTTCATAAGTTACAATTATCATTTTTCCATGTAGGCTTGTAAGTAGTTCAACTTTGATAAGTTCCTTATGATTTCTTTTCTCTGTTTACCTTATCATGCTTCTCTTGATTCTTGTATCTGAATGGCAAATTTTCTATTCAACGCTGTTTTTTTCAACAAGAATGCTTGTTGAATGACCTCATTGAACGACCATATTTTCCCCTGAAACATTATGCTCAGTTTTTCTGGGTAGGTGATTCTATCTCTTTGACCTCTGGAATATCATATTCCAAGCCCTTGAATCCCTTAATGTAGAAGCTGCTAGATCTTGTGTTATCCTGTTTGTTTCCAGAATATTTGAATTGTTTCTTCTTGTCTGCTTCTAATATTTTCTCCTTGATATGGGAACTCTAGAACCTGGCTATAATATTCCTAGGAGTTTTCTTTTGGGAATCCTTTTCAAGAGGCAATTGGTGAATTCTTTACATTTCTATTTTGCCATCTGGTTCTAAAATATCAGGGCAATTTTCTTTGAGAATTTCTTGAAGGAAGATTTCTAGGTTCTTTTTTTTGAGCATGGCTTTTATGTAGTCCAATAATTTTTAAATTGTCTCTCCTGGATCTATTTTCCTGGTCAGTGGTTTTTCCAATGAAATATTTCATATTGCCTTCTATTTTTTCATTTGTTTGGATCTGTTTAATGGTATCTTGATTTCTCATAAAGTCATTAGCTTCTATTTGCTCCAATCTAATTCTGAAGGAATTATTCTCCTCAGCGAGCTTTTGAAATTCTTTTTCCATCTGGCAAATTCAGCTTTATAGGGCAGTCTTCTCATGGGCTTTTTGAGCCTCTCTTGCTATTTTAGTTCATCTATTTTTAAGGTGTTATTTTCTTCAGGCAGGTTGTTGATTCTCTTTTCATGATTTTCTTGCATCATTCTCATTTCTCTTCCCAATTTTTCCTCTATTTCTCTTACTTGATTTTAAAAATCCTTCTTGAGCTCCTCCATAGCCTATAACCATTTCATATTTTTCTTGGAAGCTTTTGGTGCATAAATTCTGACTGTGTTGTCTTCCTCCCATTCTATGCTTTGATCCTTTTTGTCCCCCCAAAAGAGACATAAGATTTGATTGCGATGCTTTCTTTGCTTCCTTTGCTTGCTCATGTTGCCACTCAATTACTTGAGTTTTAAGCTCTTTTCCACAGTAGAACTCTGCTTCCAGAAAGATCTTTGTCCCATATCACTGGGGTTTTTGCAGCCGTAAGTGTTATTAGTTGGGTACCCTGTCTGGTACCCCCACAAGCTCTAGGTTACACACCTCAGGGCCACCACCCAAGACTGTGATACAGATCCTGGAAAGTTAAGGCAAGAGCAATTACCTTCTAAATGGTAGCTTGGCCCCCCCTATGATCTGCAGGCAAGGAGCTCTGAAGCAGCTGCATGGAGGTGGCTGCACGGCCACAGTGGCTCTGCCAATTCTTACTCCGGAGGCAAAGGCCAGAACTTGCTCCATCCCCCCCTCTAGTTCCAAGAGAGTTCTTCACTGATCTTTTACTTTGTCTTTGGCATTTATGGGTTGATATTTCTGGAAACAGCCACTGCTGCAGGTGATCCACTTTCCTGAAGTCTGCTCCAGCTGCTATTATTAGGGGGCTGCCCTGGGGATAAAGCCATGGGGCTGGGCTCAACTCCCAGCACACTGTGATGGACCCTTCCTGTAGGCCTTCTGGACTGCCTTTAGTGGGAGATTTGTTTCTCTCTGTCACTTTGTGGGTTCTGTAGGATTAAAATTTGTTTAGAGTCACTTTTTATAGGTATTTGAGGTGGTTATGGGGGGAGCTCGTGGAGTTTTCCTGTTTCTGTGGCACCATCTTGACTCTACCCCCCAATTGTTTGTTTTTCAATGTTGTTATTATTATATAAATTGTTTTGGTTGTGCTGCTCATTTCATTGAGGCAACAAACATAGCTAAATAAGAAACAATTATCACTTTTTGCATATGATATGATGGTTTACTTAAAGAACTTCAAAGAATTAATTTAAAAATTAATCAAAACAGTTAACTTTGGCAAACTTATAGAAAATAAAATAAATCCAAACAAATCATTGAGATTCCTATTTAAAATCAGTAAAACCCAGCAAGAAGAAATAGCAAGAAAATTTCATTTAAAATTATTACAGAATATACAAAATAATTTGAATTTGACCCTCTAAAATATATACAAGAGAAATAAAAATACAACTACAAATAGCTGTTTATGGAAATAAAGATTAGTGTAATTTAAAAATATAAGTTGCATAAGATAAACCAATAACAAAAATTACAGTGCTACCTAAATTTTTTTCAATGTCATAAAAATTCAGTTACCAAAGAATTACTCTATGGAATTAGAAAAGTAATCATTCAATTGATATGGAGGAAAAAAAGGCCAAGAACTTAAAGAGAAATAATGAAAAGAAATGGGAATGAAGGGAGCCTAGCAGTACACAATCTCAAACCATACTATAAAGCTGTAATAATTAAGACAATTCAATACTGATTAAAAAAAGATCTGTCAGTGGAACAGATTAAATGCACAGCACATAGGAACAAAAATATCCAATCCCCTAGTATTCGCCAAAGATCCCAGCCTTTAGAATAAGGATTTAATGTTCAACAAAAATTGCTGGGAAAATCTGATAGCGGTATGGAGAAAATTAGGTTTAGACCAATACCTCACAATTTATACCAAGACAAGTTCTGAATAGAGTACATGATCTAGATATAACAGTTCATATTATAAAAGATTAGAGAAATATGGGGAAATGTTACCTATCAGATATATGAATAGGAGGACAGTTCATGACCAGACAAGAAATAGGATCATAGGAGATAAAACTGATCATTTTCATTACATATAATTTAAGAAATCTTTGCACAAACAAATCTTGTAAGGGTGAGATTAAAAGGGAAGCAATTAACTGATAATAGAAAATCTTTGAAGCAAGTTTCTCTGATAAAGGTCTTATTTCCAAGCTATATAAAGAATTGACTCAAGCATATGAAAAAGAGCCATTTTTAATTTGGTAAATGGTATAAGCATATGATCAGTAAGTTCTCAAGTGAATAAACTGAGGCTATCTGTAGCCATATAAAATGCTACAAACTGTGAATAATGAAAGAAATGCAAATTAAAGCAATTCTGAGATTCTACTTCAAATCCATTAAAGTACCATAGATGGCAAAAAAGGAAAATGATAAAAGTTGGAGAGGTCCTTGAAAAATAGATATGTTGAGAAACTGTTGTTGGACCTATGAATAAGTACAATCATTATGGAAAATATTTACATAAAAAGTTAAGTACTGTGTGTCTTTTGACCTTGCTATGTTGTGCTATGGGCAGGTCATGCCAACTAGCTTCTTTGAGGTAAAACTTCATAAGTAGTAAAACAGAAATTAAAAAGAGAGGAAAAGATCCTTTATGTACAAAAAATATTTATAACGGTTCTTTTGTGGTGGAAAAAACTAGAAACCAAGGGGATCTCTATCAACTGAGGAATGGCTGAATAAGCTGGTGTATATAAATGTGGAAAAATATCATTTTGCTGTAAGAAATAGGGAAATAGATGATTTCAAAAAGACATAGGCAGACTTAAATGAACTTAAATCCTGAGTGAAGTAAGTAATCAATTTTTCATCTCTAAGAGGGAAAGCAACATATATTATACACTTTCCATATATTGCAAGTATCTCACAATTTATACCAAGATAAGCTCCACAACATCAGTTTTAGTGTGCTGAGGAAATGTTGGCTCTAAAGGAAAAAACTGTTACTTGTCTTATTGTATGTAATAAATGAGTGATTTTTTTTGAAACATAAATAGAGCTGAAAGAGGTGACCTAATCCAACATACTCATTTTACAATCATGGTTAATTATTGATGGACTATTTCCCAACAGTTGGAATTGTCTGAAAGTGAAATGAACTGCTTTGGAATAATTGGATTCAAGAATCATTTATGTTCTGGGGTTTCAAAGGAAAATAAAATGAAAATAATACTTGGCGTCAAGGAACTTACATTCAACTAAGGTAGTGATTTTGCTATTGTAATGTTAATGGGAGCTGAAGATCTTCCCTGCCCATTAATAGGCCTCACATGGAACCCAACAAGAGAAGCTCGATTAGGGAGGCTTGTTTTTCAGGAAGGTCCACACATTTTTGTTCCTTTGTAATTAGGAAGTAGGTCGTGAGGGTTGTGATGCCCTCTGGCTCTGAAGAAGGGTATATATCCTCTGTGGTGAGGTTTTGCTTTGAGGCTCACTCATTGAAAGAGTGTTAATGTGATTTGGCTCATGAGATTCTGGTCAGCCATTAAGGAGACCCCAGCTTTGAAAACCCAGATGTTAGTGCTTCCCTCTCTGGTAACTATACATATATAGCTTTGGTTAGACGTCTAGAAACCCTGTATGTTGATTTGTGTAATTAAAGTAAGATTGTTGACCCCTTTAAAGTTGCTTTCCTTTAGAAAAGCAGATCAGAGAACCTGTTGTATCAGCCATCCCAGGTATGTTAGGATGCTTGTTGTTAGACCTGTCAAAGGAGGTCTTCAGACAGAGACTGGATAGTTATTCCATAATGAGTGACTGGGAATCGTAATGTGGGTAAGAGTTGAATTAGATGAGCTCTTATTTAATCTAGTAGCAACCCTCAGTCTATGGGCACAGAGAAATTAACTGATTGGCAAAGATTTCTTAAATTAAATTAATTAATTAATTAAATTAAGATTAAAACAGGATTGAATAAGAGAACACAAATGTACACTTATAATTGAGAAGTAAAGAGTACAGAAATGGGCAAATATGCTTTAGCCCTAGTTAGTAATAGAACAAGAAGTAAAAAGAGTTAAATAAAAAGGGAAGTTCAACGGAAAAGGTTTCTGATCATTTAAATGCTTGAATGTGTCATTGGTAGGTTAATATAATTTCCTTAAATGTATTTTTGATACTAGAACTGAAGCAATAGCTTCCTTTTTTGGATAGAGAATGTAGTATTTCTACAGAAATTTATCCCAACTTGAAATCATTTTTTTCTTTATAATCCCCGGCACCAAATACTGTATAATGATGAATAGCTGACCTTTCTTCTATGGTCTTTGCATCTTCTCTTGAAAGGAAAATCCAAATTGGTTAAATGTCAGAAAATAATTTGATTACACTCATTCACTCTCACACACACACATACACAGATGTGTCAGCTTTTTATAAATAAATCCCATGAATATATTTAAAAATGTAATTTGGAAAAATCCTGGACAAACTAACGTTTCTTGTGTCCTTTCAGGGGAATTCTGTGAACAAAATTGTTCGAATGAATAATTCCTTTTCATGGAAATTGTGCTAGAGGAAGGTCATGCCAACTAGCTTCTGTGAGGTAAACTTCATAGGTATGAAAATAGAAATTAAATACAGTAATTAAAAAGAGTATAAGGCAGTCTGGCAACATAAAGATTCTAAGTGGTAAAATTTCAAGACTGATGTGAAGTTAAATATTTAAAATGATCATTTCCCATTAAAAATAAGCAAAAATTTAAGAATAACAAAATTGAATCAAATTAAATTCATATATAAACATCCTTCTCAAGACTCACCTATAAGTTAGTTGAATTATGTTGAAAAACAAATCTGAATTTGACATTTTATAAAAAGTGAATATTCTATTTCTGCAATATTGGGGCAGTAAGAATTTTTGAAGTTTTAGATGGCAAACTCCTCGAAGGCAGGGGCTATGCCTAATCTTTATTTTATACCTCCCACAATGCCACTTACTGGACTCTGGACACCATGAGTAAATGTGCAAGACTCACAAATTAGCATAAATCTAGAGAAGAAATTTGAAAATGATCTATTTTTTATTTCAAAAAAAGTTTTTTAAAAATAGAAAACAGATATAAATGTCATAAAGAATTCTTCCACAAAAATGGAATTAGAGTTTGGTGTGTCTTTAGCTTTATTTGAAGTTAATTACAGCATTTCTATGGAAACACCTCCACCATACACATTTAGGCAAGTTTTTAAAAAATTATTTTAATTCTAAAGCTGCTTCTTTAAGTTCATTGTTACAGTGAAACAAATGTGATCTTACTCATAGCATTTCTTTAACAGGGACTGCTGGTGGTATCAGTAATTAATGTTTTAGGAGTTGGGTGAGATGCAGGGGAAAGTATGAGCCTAAGAAATGTGCTTTTGGCTTCCATTCCTTGACTTCACTTACTACCACTAATTGGGGTATAGATGGGTTTTCACTTAGGGTACAAATTTGGGGTGCTAAAAAGGAGTTTTTCTGTTTCCTAAAAAGTCTTATCTTGTTCTCTATCTATTAACTTTTGAGTCCAACTTATTATCCATTTGCACTCTATACCTGAGACAGGTACATATATACAGACTTACACACACACACACACACACACATACATATGCATATCATATAGTGATGTCCAAACTTTATAATTTGTCTATTAAATTTGTCTATTTAATTTACGTGGTTTTACCCATATAAAGAGTAGCCAGACAAATACCATATATGCAGTGGGATACTGGTAAATTTTAACAACTGGCTTTTTCCTTGCCCTATATACATGTGAAACACTATTACATTTAATCTTTATTATTATCATTTTCTCCATCACGTTAAGTCTAGACAACCAGGAGGAAAATAAACTAAGCCCTGGTTTATAGCATTTGTAGATTTCTGAAGGGCAAACGTTCACAATAAAAATTGAAATCAGCTTTTGTGAGTGGATGAACTGGCTCCAGCATACCCCTACATAGAAATGAATAGAAGAGCGAGAACCGCTGTAAAAATATTAATTGAATAGCTGCAGACGTTAAGCATTACAGTGTACTGAATGTTCTTCAGTCAGCTTTATATGGTATTGTTCAGCAGGTAGCAAACCGTTACTTTCTCTATATTATCTCTACATTTAGGAATCAGAAACAATTATCATCTCCCAAACTAGTTAAGTACTTTTAAAATCTTGCTTCAGTATTACTTATTTCAGGTGCATACCTGGAATAACATATTGTCATGGTAATTAATTTGTTTGCTCAGATGTTAAGTAGATCCTAGTAACCTAGTGTTAATTATAGAACTCTGTCCACTGGTGAAAAGGTGTGAATTCCCCCCCCCCTTGCTGAAAAGGTGTGAATTTCCCTGTTGACTTGGAAGAATGCCATTGGCTGAGACACTCCCCTGAACCATGTTGACTTGGGAGAAGGCCAGTGTTTATAAGCAGGAGAATTTCAGAGACAGACATTTTGTGGGCTCAGTGGCTGACTGAAACATGAACAGGATGGGACTTTGTTTGTTGGTGGCCTGGCTGATCCTTGA
>JAQQSW010018431.1:0-11245 GCA_028646575.1 Pseudocheirus occidentalis | reverse complement strand
GGGTGTTGCAGGCCCCCCACTCAGCTTTGGCTTGCTGAAAGCGCTCCCCAGGATGACTACCCAAGACCACGATCCAGATCCAGGCTGCTCAATGCAAGAGCACTTGGCCCTGATCAACCAACTCAGCCCCCCTCCCGGATCCACAGGCCAGGGTCTCTGAAGCAGTTCCTGCCCTTCCCCACTGCTTCCTTGCCTGTGGGGTAGATTGGTCAAACTGCTTTTCCTCCCCCAAAATTTAGCTTGAAAGCTTTACTCACTTTCACTGAGCTCTAATCCTGGCTCAGTAGATGTGAAGATTGTTCCAGGTGCTTTAGATCTTCTCTGAAGTAGACTCACACTGTGGTTTGGGACGCTTGGCTCCTCCAGGCCGCCCTGGAGCCTGGCCACATGGTGGTTTCAGGGTGGGCTGGTCTTGGCTCCTGGCCTGCAGGCCTGTGGGATGAGCCCCTCCTGCCAAGCTGCCTTTCTCTAATCCCTATTTTTCACACCTTGGTAGATGTGGTCTTGCTGGAGGTTGTAGATCTTCTCTCTTGTAGACTGGCTGCAGCACGGCTTGGCTGGGCTTGGCTCCTCCTGACTGCCCTGGGGCCTGGCCACGGTTTGATTTCAGGCTGCCACAATGATCCCCTGTTGCCGAGCTGCCTTCTGCGAGAGAAGTTTTTTCTGTATTTTTGTGAGTTTGAGAGTCCTAGAATTAGTCCAGAGTCATATTTTATGGGTGTTTAGGGTGGCTGCGTGGGAGCTGCGGGACTTTGCTCCTTCTATGCCGCCATCTTGGCTCTGCCCCCCCTGTACCTGACTCTTTGTGACCCCATTTGGGGTTTTCTTGGTAAAGATGCTAGAATGGTTTCCCATTTCTCTCTCCAGTTCATTTTTACTGATGAAGAAACTGAAGCAAAAAAAAGGGTTAAGTGATGTCCTCAAGGTCAGTGAGACAGTGCCTTTGGAGTATTTAACCCTTTCCTCCCTGAAATTTTGCCCTGATTGATGATTAACTCTTGGGCCTACTCTTTCAGGTACATTCCAGTTATCCTTCACTTTATTACCTACTCTCTAGCCATCACCAACAACCTTATCAATCTGTGCATATCTGCCCCCATCTCATCTCTTTTCCAAATAAAATTCCAGACCAGTATTGCACCATTTGCTGGGAGAAGTGCCGTTACTCCTGGAAGGAGAATATTATGCTCTTTCCCAATGATGCCATTTATTATATCTTCCCAAAGTGCTCTTCTTCTTTGGTCACCTCTTTCCTATATGAGTTATAAGTAACTATTGAAATATCTTATTAGAATAGTCCTTCTCCTTAAGGCAGCTCCTTGGAGGGAAAACTATGGCAAATATGAACAGTATACTAAAAGTCAGAGACAACAGTTTGCTAGAGGTGGTCCATATAGTCAAACCTATAGTATTTGGACTATAAGGAAAGCTGATCATGGCATAATCGATGCTTTCAAATTGTGGTGCTGGAGAAGACTTTTGAGAGTTCTTGGCCAGTAAAGAGATCAAATCTTTCAATATTTAAAGAAATTAATTCAGGCTATTCAGCAGAAGCTTAGTTACTTTGACTTCATAATGAGAAGATGGGACTCATTGGAAAAGCTTTTGATGTTGGGAATGATTGAAGGCAAAAGGTCTTCCTGGTCATGAGCCTGAATGACTCCTTACCCCAAAACATGAAATATTGCCTTGAATATGTGATTTTCCTACAACTTAAAGATGGAGGTCTTGCTCAATAATTAGCATAGGGAATGTCTTTAGTTTTGATATAACCAACACTTACCATAGTGTTTAATGTAAGTAAGGACTTAAATGTTTTGTTTTTATTTTCTGTTTTCATGGGTTATTTTTTTCCCAAAATAACCTTTTTCCGTTCTGTTTCTATATTTTTGTTTTTCATTTTTTTTATTAAAAAAAATAATCTGTTGTTAGGGAGACTACGTCTGTATCTTTTCTCTAAACTATCTAAGTTTATTAGGCAATGCTTTATTTCTGAAGAGCTCTAATCACTATCTTTATTTCTGATATTTTCAATTAATACTGTTCTGAATAATTCAGGAAATTATTTTGAGTTGCTCCATTGTCATTTTAGGCTGTCTTGGGCTACTATTGGAATAACTTCACCTTTCTAGTGGATTTTTATTCAATTTCCTGTATGATTATTTCTCCCTCTCCCTCAATCTCATCTATATTTATCAACTAGTATACTCTACTAGACATAAATGTGCCTCTTTCCACAAATCCTTTCCCTTTTGAAAGCCCTTTGGTAGACGTTCAAACCATAGAATCTTTAAATGCTTTGGAATCTGCTGTCTTTAAGTCAGATCATAGCATTTTCCCCTCTACTTTGCAGAAACAAAAACAAACAAATTTAAAAAACAGACAAAAGAACACAGAGTCACTTCTCCCCATTTCTCCACTGGGGTTCCCATTATTTCTACCCCAGAATATATTTTTGTTTACTGGTTCCTCTGCTCTTTGAAGGATGAAACTCTTATGACAAATGAATACTAGATGCTTTGCTCTGGGAAGAGAGACAAAGGTCCAGAATATTTCTGGATGATGGAAGTGACTGAATCTCTACTTTGCAGATGTAAGGAAAATGTAATAGCAGGTTGAAGAAATGATGATTCTGTTAGGGAGAGTAGGAGAATGCAACTCTCTTTTTGGATAAGTATTAGAAAACCAGAAAAGTAAAACCTTTAAAAAATATGCTGATGTCATAGTTTGAGGTGAAAAAATTATAGAAAATATTTATATTTGTCTAAAATCCATTTTGGGGCAGCTAGCTGGCACAATGGATAGAATGCTGGGGCAGGAATCAGGAAGATCTGAGTTCAAATTTGGCCTCAGACACTTACTAGCTGCATGATCCTGGGCTAGTTACTTGACCATCTTTGCCTCAGTCTCCTCATCTGTAAACTGAGTGGTAGAAGGAAATGGCAAACCACTCCAGTATTCTTGCCAAGAAAAGCCCAAATGGGGTCACAATGGACAGAACATTACTGAAATGGCAGACTAGCAATAGTGATGATATCCATCTCATCTAGAAAGAGATTTGTTCCAGAAAATTAATATGAAAAGAGTAATATAGATAACAATTAACTCTGTGTAAAATAGCCATATTTATTATCTGCAACTCTATTTGAGATGTAATATATGTGTATGATTTTAAAAATATCATAATATATACATGTTAATATTACTTGTCCTATTTTTCATCTAAAGAAATCAAAGTTAATTGTTTTACCTAAATTGGTATGGTTCATTTATCAGTATTAGAAGTCTTAATATCTGCATAGTTAATACAAGAGGCTGCTGTTTTAAGACTATTAGTCTTCCTTTAAAATAAAAATGTGTTTTCCTAGGCTCAAAAATTGTTTACAGACTTCCATTAGCTCATAATTTATAGTTAACAAAACTCCGAATTACCCTACCAAATGGCATGTGCTTGTGTGAGTCATAGCTTATGATATACTTTATTCAGTTATGTCTCAGTAATTTAAGCTAATTGAGTCAAATAACAATATGTCACAAGACCTGGGTGTAGAAGATTTCAGGTTCTGCCTTGGCTGTCTCCCTTCAATTATCAAATCACACTAATCACCATTACTGTCAAAGTTGACATGAGAGTCTACTACAGTATTTATCTTACTCCCAGGACCCAGTCCAATAATCTAATTTACATTTTTATTCAATTTTCCTGAATTACTTTTATTCTTACTTCAGATCTCTCTGACTGTGACATGTCATTCACCAGTCTTGAATTCTGTGAAGGTTTGCCTTGTTTCTTTCTTCCATATTGACCCTCTTCTTCTCCCTCTCCCCCCCCAAAATAAAACCCTACTTGGTTTCAATTTCTTAACATTTTAAGTGCTCTTTCTTTTAATAAAGTAGAGACTGGACAAGGATTGCACCTGTAATTTCGCTGACATAGAGCATTCCTTAGTGAAGTAATTATACCTTTCAATATAGGCAGTAATTTCATAGAAACAAATAGGATTAGAGAATCATCTAGACCCCAGACTATCAAGAGTGTGAATGATTTCCCCAAGGTCATTGTGTATCAGGGGCAGGACTGAACTCTAGGTCTTCCTGGTCGTGAGCCTAGATGACTCCTTACCCTAAAACATGAAATATTGCCTTTAATATGTGATTTTCCTACAACTTAAAGATGGAGAAAAATGTCTAGGATCAATAAGATTTCTTCTTTTTGATTCTTCATGAGGACGGCTTGTCATCATATGCATGTACATGTTTTTAGTATTATGGTGACCTTAGGTGTCATTTAGATAAAGTGTGTCCCCAAACTCCCCATTTTAATAAAGCTTATGCAACATTTTATTTTCAAACATTTCATAGTAAGAGCCAGAGACATATAAAGTTTTAATCTGGGAAAACAGTTAAAAAAAAACTATCTCCTAAGACAGCAACAGTTGCTTCAAAATATTTTTTCCTATGCTTTTTGTCCTTAGCACAGTGTCTGGCACATAGTAGGCATTTACTGAATGTTTATTTACTATTGACTGTCATATTGTTCCCCATCTTCTGCTCCCCATTGTTGAATGTCTTCAGATTTGAGTAGTGTGACAGAGTAGACTTTTTTAAAACTGTAATTACCTCACATGCTTTCTCAATTCTTTCTCAAGGCCCATTTCCTTCCCACCCCGTCTGCCTCCAGTTTTTCCTCTTGTCTGCTTCTACAGGAGATTCCATCCTTAAAATGCCACTGCAAAATCAGAATTTAGGAGGCAACTTTGGAGCTGGAGTAGGTCATAGGAAGATGGTTGCGTTGAGGAAAAACAGGGAGGCAAAAGAAGAAGCAAAACGTTATGAAAGCAAAGGGAAGAGAGGCTAACTAGCTGATATTACCACAACCTGCCGAAAGGTTAAGTGTAATGAAAACTGAGAATATACAAAACAAAACATTGGACTCATTAGATAAGAAACTGTCATCCTTGCAGAAAGTAAATTCAGTTAATTTGTATGGTTCATATTATACTGTTGACTCAATCCATCTATCTGTCTATCTATCTATCTATCTGTCTATCTATCTGTCTGTCTGTCTATCTACAGAGAGAGGAAGGGAGGAGATGAGAGAGAGAGAAAGAGACAGAGAGACAGAGAGAAAGAGAGACAGAGAGAGAGACAGAGACAGAGAGAGAGAGCTTACAGAGTTAAAATTTAAAGTACTCAGTGACTAGATATGAGAACAAGGAATGGGAAATAGCATAAATAATGATGGAATAATTTAATAGAAAAGTGATTTATAGAAGTAAACATAACTGACATTTGGGGACATTATATGCTTTGCAAAGTGCTGTATGTGTATTATCTTGTTTGGTCATGAAAATACTTGGGTAAGCAAGGTATTTTAGACATTCAATTTATCCACTATCAGACGAGCAATAAATCCCAAGAATTAGGATTCAAATTTCTGTCTCTCCAACATTCAAAGTTCTTTTGACTGAAACTTCTTGTGTCTCAAAAAACAACACAAAGTAACCACACTTTATTTTCTCTAACCATTTAAAACAATCCTGTGAAGCACACAGTTCACACAGTGAAACCAAAGCTCTTAAGAGTCTAAGACATTTGCTCATAACCACACTCAATAAGGAGGCAGCTAGGTGGAGCAGTTGATAGAATGCTGGGTCTAAAGTCAGGAAGACATGAGTTCAAAGCCAGCCTCAGACACTCACTAGCCCTGTGACCCTGGGCAAGTCACTTAACCTTTGTTTGCCTTGATCCACTGGAGAAGGAAATGGTGAAGTACTCCAATATCTTTGCCGTGGATAGTATTGGAGTGCTATCGTCCACAGGGTCCCAAAGACTCTTCATTCCCATGAAATGTTGGACATGATTGAACAACACCACTTGGAGCCTGATTTTAAAGCCACGTTGTCCGAGTCCAAGGCCATCACTATAAGTTCTATGACATTCTACTTTCCAGTGAAAAAGAAAACCAACAATTGAAAAAAACAAAGTCCATTTATGACTTTCCATTTTCGAAAGCTGGCCAAGTTTAGTTTTAAGTCAATTTGTGAAGAGAGTAATTTTCATTTTTGGAGTTCTTTAATCTTCACTCTCTTAGCACCTACCCCCGAGAACTGCTATCTCCATAGACACACTGTCTTCATATTATTTATTTTGGCAAAGCTAACAGTCACCTTCTTCCCACAGTTGTCTTTTCATCTAATCCTCTATCTCTGAATCCCTTAGCACTCCGATTATAACTATTGTTATATCACAAAGAAAAATTATCTGATTAGAAAAGTCAACAAAGACACTAATAAGTAACAGTAATAGTAACTAACAAGAGCTGGCATTTATATATTGCCTTAAGGTCTGCAAAGCATGTTAAAACAGTTTTCTCATGTTATCTTCACAATAACCCTGGGAGGTAGAGCTCTTATCATCATTTTACAGATCAGAAACTGAAGCTAACAGAAGTCAAGCGGCTCATCCAGGGTCATAAAGCCAGTAGGTAGGAAGAGGCTGGATTTGAACTCACATCGTTCAGATGTTAGGACCAGTGGTCCATCTCTTGCATCTCTGCAGTTATGGCTCTCGTTCCTATGTGTCAGGTTCAAAAACAAGAGGGAAAGAATATGCGCCCTCAAGGAATTCCAATAGAAGACAGACTTGCTATTCCCTTCTCCTGACTTTCTTCTCCCCTCTTCAGCCATCATGCAGATTATGTTACTCTCATGGCAGTAGTGCAGACCCCAAATCATTAGTATTAATGCCTCCTGTAAGACTTATTTAGAAAACTCATCTTAATATACATATCTTATTTGTCACAAACAATTTAGAAATGTAATATTAGTCATGGGGAAAGGGGACATTAACAGCTGGGGGATCAGAAAGACTTCAAGAATGTTCTGAGCTTAAGTTTTGAAGGGAAAAAAGGCATTATTTTGACTGAATTTACTCATCAATAAAGGGAGGAAGTGAAATAGATCACTTCAGTTTTATTCCAAGGTAACATGCCAACACTCTATGTGTAAGTACCTGAAGCACTCTCTCTTTCCCAGCATCAAAAATTTTGACCTACCAAGGACTAATGAGGCTAACTAATACAGACATCTCTTTTGGTGCTGGGGGAACCTGATGCCTGTCAAAGTTAAGTGGTTTGCCAAGATCACACACATAGTAAGCAGAACAACAAGGATTTGAAATAAGGTCTTTTGACCCCAACTCCATCACTCTTTCCACTGTAGCATTCAAGGTCTATAGAAAGCCTACTTTAGTTTCAAGATACTTGTGTGTGTGTGTGTATTCATGTGTACATATTCACATATGCATATACACAATATACATATATATATCTCCTTGATGATTAATGCTTAACTTATTTTAAATATATGTAATTTGATATAACGTATAATATAAATAAATATAATTAATATTATGATTAACATATAACATATATATTTATCTTATATAATAAATCTGTCATATTTATTATATTGAATATATTATTTATTAGGTGTACTTATATATTATTTATTATACAATATAACATTTTATATATTAAATGAAATTGTATAAATATTTAACATATATGTAATATATTTATTTACTTAAATACATTAACTATTAACCATTCGGGAACTAAGCATATGAATCTGGTAGAAAATGGAAATGTTTCTCAGGAGGAAATCAATTCATTGTTTGCCAAATACAAAATTCATCATCATCTTAGCACTCATTCACCTAAAACAGCCTCTGTAGAGGAAAGCCTTAGATCAGTAACAGAAGCAGAAAAAAAAATTATTCTCGGAACACTGACACTATTACCATTAAAACATTTGCACTTGCTAAATGATTTCCATGCTGGTGAAGCCAGAAGATCCCAGAGCATTTGTTTTTCCTCCTGAGTTCCCACTTGTTTTCATCATAGCCTTGCAGCAGAAAGACATCTGGACATTATAACTGTAAAAGGAGTGAAAAGGTCTGGGTCTTAAAGGTCTGTTTTAGATATTTCAGTCATTAATGATGATTCATAAGTAGTTTATGAGGTTGCTTACAAAAGGTAACTAAATAACTCAGTGCACAGTTGTGGGGAGGTCAGGGTTAGTTTATTAGTAGCTTTTGTTAATAGCTTTTGCTCTAAGAGCACATAAATGAGCTCTGACAAAATAAGAATCCCACAAATGCTCCCTGCCTTACCCTGAAAAAAAATGTTAATAATGAAGGATAAAAACAATTTAACTAATGAAGCAATCTTTTTTTTCTAAAATGATAGTTTAAAAATTGTTTCTTATTCTATACCATTTCTTGATGTACCTATCCTAAGTCACCTTAATTTACAACAAAGAATAGGATTTCGTTATTTCATATGTTAGATGGCACAGTGCCAGGCCTCGAGTCAGGAAGACCTGAGTACAAATGTGACCTCAGAAACTTATTAGCTGTGTTACTCTGGGCAAGTCACTTAATCCTATTTACCTGAGTTTCCTCATCTGTAAAATGGGCAAGAGAAGGAACTATCAAACCACTCTAGTATCTTTGCCCAAAGAACCCTTAACGAGATTACGAGTCAAACATGACTGAAACAACTGAATGACAATTTTATATGGTTATTTGTTATTTTTCATTTCTTTTTTCAAAAACTCTTCATGCCTTTTTATGACCTATCTTTTGGGGAATGGCTCTGTTTCTTTTGTTTAGGCTGATTTCCTTCATATCTTTCATATATCATAGATATCATGTATTTTTAAAAAATACATGGATTTTTTTCTCACTTAAAAACTCTTCTTTTAGTTATACCAATGTTGTTCATGCAAAGGTCTTTAATTTGTGTGTGTGTGTGTGTGTGTGTGTGTGTGTGTGTGTGTGTGTGTGAAATCATATGATCTATTCTGACTTTTGGAATCTTTTCTACTTCTTGTTTCATTATTGATTCAACACCTAGCCCCTTACTCCTGTGTCTATCCACAGTTGTCAAGGTCATTTCTGTCTTCTAGCTTTTCATTAATTATTTAATTACCCTTAGGACATTTATGTATTTGTATCTTATTCAATATAAAGGCATTCCATAGCATTTTGCCCTATGTGCGCAGCTTATTTTTATTGAATAGCTTTCCACTTTCCCCAGAAAGCCCTATTGAATAGTGAGCCCTTTGCTTAATACTTTATCAGTTTGATTACTACTTGGATTTGTTTATTAAAATATTTGTACCTGTGTAACTGTTGTTTTAAACTAGTACCAAATAATATTTAATAACTATTTACTACTTGGTTATATAGTTTTAGGTTTATTTAATGACAGTCAATCTCTCTTCTCCAATTCTTATATTTTTAATTATATTCTTGATAATGATTGTTCTTTTGTTCCTCAAAATGAGTAAATTTTCTATAAATTTCTTTCTGGTTTTATGACTTAGCTCCACAACTATTTGTTTAAAATAATGTGCAAAATAACATCATTTTTGCATACATATCAAATAATGATATTATAAAAAGCTTTCTTTCTCTGCTTTATCTCTTCCTTTTTAGTGGTATCTTCCTTTATGTTTTTCTCCTACAAAGTGTCTGCTAAAGTAATTTATTTTTTCTCTACATGTTTCATAGATTTAACTGGAAAATCCATCTAGATTGGAGTTCTCAATTTTTTTTCCTCAATTGTTAACTTTTTAAAAATTCTTTTTCTTTATTTCCTAATTTTTCTGTTACTCTGTGCATTTTGTATTAATTTTTAATATTCATATTTAGCAATATGTAAAGTTTTCAATAAATAATTGAATATAATATTTTATCAAGTGGTTTGTTTTACTGGTATTTTAAAGAAGGAATTATGGTTTTATTTATTGGTTCAATATTCTTTTTTTTCATGATTTCAAAAAAAGCACAAAAGTTGAAGAGTTTTATTGATTTGATAATTTCCTAGTTTCATTTTGTTGTAGCAACATGCTTAATTCATTAATCTTCTCTTTCTTATGTTACTGCAAATATTCAAATATTCAAATATTCAAAATACACTTTCTTCTAAGGTCTGCATGACTACATTCCACACCTTTTTCAAATGCTGCTTGTTTTTCATTTTATCCAAAACAATTGCTTCTCTGATTTACTCTTTGACCTTCTTAGCATTACTTTTTGTTTAGATTTCATTTAATCGTGAGAAGTCCTCCTATATTTGCCTTACTGATGACAATTTTAATGCCTTGTATTTTGTGAAGGATATGTTTGTTTTTCCTCATTCCCCCCTGCTCCATCCCTGGAAATCTCCCTCCTCATCTCCACACACTAGCTTCCCTCTGCTTCTTTCAAGTTCTGGCTCAAATCCCACCTTCTATAACAGTGGTTCTCAACTTGGGGGTCACAACCCCTTTGGGGGTTGAATGATCCTTTCACAGGGGTCACAGGGGTCGCCTAAGACCATTGAAAACACACATTTCTGATGGTCTTAGGAACCGAGACACCACTCCTCTATCCGTATCCAGGTGGGTCCATCACATGCAGATACACCCACATAGGAGTATTAAAAAGTTCCAGCATTAAGAAGGTTGAAAACCACTGGTCTACAAGAAACCTTTCCCTATTCCCCCTTAATGCTGGTGCCTTTATATCCCTTGATTATCTCCGGTTTATTCTGCATAGGGCTTGTTTCTGCAGAGCTGTTTTTGAGTTGTCCTCTGCATTAGACCACGAACTCCTTTACAATAGGGACCAAGTCCTTGCCTTTCCCTGAACCTTTAATGCTTAATACAATGCCTGGAGTACAGTAGGCAGTTAAGTGTTTATTGACTGATTGATTAATTGATAATAAATGTTTTTTGACTGATTGCCCTTCTGAATTTGCTGTGGGGTTTTGTCCTGATAATCAATAATAGAAACATTACTAAATTCGGCTGACAAACACGTATACTTCAGATTTTCATTCAAAAATCATCAGAGACCTTTCATACCTAATATTTCTAATAATCCCTTCATTGTTAATAGTTTTAGATAGAAACAGGTTTGCAGATAGAGAGCTGGCCTAGAAGCCAAGAAGACCTTTGTTCAAAACCTTCGGATACATCCAGGCTGTATAACCCTGAGCAAGTGGATTAACTCTGTGTGTGTGTGCGCGCGCACTATTTTTTTTGTTTGTTTTTTAATTTAGTTTTTTTTGTTTTCTTGTTTACATTATTCATTTTCATTACATTTTTTGAATTACACATTTTCTCCCCGTCTTGCTCCTGCCTCAACCCCATAACAGCAATCCCACTGTAAAGCCCCTCCCCTGCTCTGCTCT
>JAQQSW010018430.1:0-11245 GCA_028646575.1 Pseudocheirus occidentalis | reverse complement strand
GGGAGAGGGTGAAAGAGAGCAGAAAGACTTGAGGTTGGGGATCCCAGAGACAACCTTCCCAAATTTGCCTGATACGGATGTCTGTCAGTAAGTATCACAAATACTATTGTGAGTCTTTCTACATCATAATAATAATTTTATTAATAATAATAAAACCAACATTTATATGGTCCTTACTATGTGTCAGATACCATATACTCTACAATTACAATGTTATTGCACTTTGCAATTATTTGCAAACTTGGGAGTTAGGAGCTTTTATTATCCCCTTTTTTCAGATGAGGAAACTGCAGAGGTTAAGTGACTTGCCTGGGGTCTCACAGCTAGTCAGGGTCTAAAGCTGGATTAGAACCCGGCTTTTTTGACTCCGTGTCTGGCACTCTGGTCACTGTACCACCTAGCCGCTCAAAGATGCACTTGCAACGTAGTAGAGAGGGTCAAGATTTGGTGTCAGAAAACCTAAGTACAAATACTAGCTCTGTCACTTACTAACTGTGAGACTATGCGCAGGTTACTTCACTAGTTTCAGTCTTCTCATGGATAAAATGGGAATAATCATATTAATATTACCTCTTTCCTAGCATCATTATGAGGAGCAAGTAGGAGAATGTGTGTAAAGATATTTTACATTCAGTAAAGTGTACTCTATGTATAGGTGAGTCAGTAGGAGAAGGAGGAAGAAGAGGAGGAGGGGGAAGAAGTTCCCATTCCTCCACAAGCAGGACAGAGCATGCCCTATGCAGTTTCTCCAGTGGTGGGGCTAACTGTTCACACTCTCTTGATCATTTCCGTTTTAGCCAATGGAGGATGCTTGAGAGCCAAGGAGGGTTAAGATGCTTTCAGAACACTATTTCTGAAAGAGTTCATACTGTTCCCTAATTTACAAAAATGGAAGCGGTTTAGAAACATGAAGAATTGGGCTTAACATCCTCCTCTCTCCACAGGACTAACTTTGTCATTGAATAAATGCAAGTGACTTGTGACTTGAAACAAGTGACCCTGAGACTTAGAATCTTAAGACAATGAGAATTTTTAATACTATGTCACCAAACAAGGTCAAGATTAAAGAATTAACCAATCATTCTGAAAATGGGCATTGATAAAGTCCCTACTATGCGCCAGATTCTCTTCTAAGCACTGGAGATACAAAAACAAAAATGAAACTATTAGGAGAAACAGCATGATTTTTAAAAAAATCTATATAAAGTAACTACAAGGTAATGCAGGGAGCGAAGAGAGGGAGGAAAACTGTTATTAGCTACTGAGATCAGAAAATCAGAAATCAAAAACAGCACTTAAACTAAACTTTAAAGGAAACTAGGGAATCTAAGAGGAAGAGGTGAGGAGGGAATACATTTCCACAGAGGGAAGACTTAGTGCCTGGCCAGAGACTTGAAGACAAGAAATGAAATGCAAAATTCCAAGCAAGTCGACCAGTTTGACTGGGCAGTAGAGTGCATGAAGGGAACTAATGTCTGGAAAGAGAGTTATAAATGACAAATGGAGTCATCTATATTTTATCTGAGAGGCAATAGGGAGCCACTGAACCTTTTTGACCCAGAGAGTGACATGGTCAGACTCATAACTAAGGAATATATCATTTTGGTAGTCACACGGAGAATGGATTAGAGAAGGAAAAGTACTAACTCGGGATTTCCAAAGGGGACTGAGACTCCTGGATGGAATTATTGCTAAACTCCTTCCCACTGGTATCTCTGTTTCTAATCCATTCTACACACACACACACACACACACACACACACACACACACACACACTTCCATCCTTCTAAAACAGTGATTTCCTCATATCATTCTTGCACTCAAGAAACCAAAATGGCTCCCTACTGACAAGATCATGCCCAAACTCCTCCTCCTAGCTTTCAAGGCTCCATAATCTAAGCCTAGCCAATATTCCCAGCCTCATCTTCCTCTGTGCTCTAACACACAGACTTGGCCTCAAACATGCACTTCACTGCCCACAAATCTCATATTTATTTCTGCCTCAGCCTCTGATCAGGCTATCCAACTTCATTTCCTGCCCATCATTTGCTCCTCCAAGTTACCTGTGATTTCTCATAGTAAGAACTTAGAACAATCTTCTTCCTCTTATCTGGCTAGTCAAATATTACTCATCCTTCAAGTCTAAACTCCTTCATGAAGTCTTCCCATGCAAGATTCTGCCCAGTGACTTCTTTCTCTGAGTTTCTGCAGGTAGACAGTTCCTTCATGCAGACAAGCTTAGCCTGGTAACCTCTCATCCTGAACCTGGACTTCTAACTCTCAAACATCTCATAATGATGTATATACAGTTACTTGTATTTTAGAGTCTTATCTGCGCAGTGGACTTTAAGTCCCCCATGAGTTCCTAAGGACTTTGTATCTCACTTAACTAGTGCTCTGTCCATAGAAGGCATTTAACAAATGCTACACTACACCATAGAGCACTTAATGATTTTTAATTGTTTCATATGTGTATGACTTGTCTCCCAGGCAGGTCTAATAGATGTAGGTATCTCCCCAAACTCCAGAACTGGTTACATAGTACATTCCTAGTATATGACTGCTTCAGTTGTACCAGGGTACCATAGGAAGATCTAAGAATGGGAATAAGAACAATTTAAAGGTCAAGGCTGATGCCTTTTCAGGGCAGGCATCAGGGTACACAAATCCTACTACAGGAAGCTAGCTCTTTAAGATGAGGTCATTCTGAGCCAATGAAACCAACAATAGTAAGTAATAATGAGTTCGGTTTGCTTCTGTGTAGAGCCCTATGTCCCTTACACTGCTCCAATTGCACATCACAGAAGCTTGCTGGAGATGCTGCCTACTTTTCCCTCCTCACATCTCCCCCATTCCCCCAATCCCTTCCCCTAGCTCCAAGAGAACAACATGACTAATAGATAGGAATGTGACAGGCTTAAGCCCTTAGACCTTCTTGATAAGATGTCCTCTCCCAGAAGACTGACCACAGAGAGGCAAGCACAACTGGGGGAGGCGGTGCAGGGGGGGAGGCAGGCAGGAACACAAACAATCAAAACCCATGGCTAGGACAAGAAACAGTGAGAAGAAACCCAGGAAATTGGTTGGAACTACTGAGAACCAGGCTGTCCTCTCGGGGAGGAGAGAGTAAGGATTCAGCCAGAGGTGAGAGCAGTAACACAAGAACTGTGCTAAGGTTTCCAGTACCCTTCCAGAGTCTAGGCTGAATTGTCCTTCCAAATAACTAGCCTAATGCAGATCTGATCAGCTGCTGACTCCCAGGGGGAAGAAAATGTCCTTGAAGGTCATGTCACCCCCTGAGGGCTAACTACAAATCTAGACACACTGGACAGGCACATCTGATGGAGGTTTGAGTCTCAGCCCTCCTACTTACCATCTATGACAGGTAAGTTTATCTCTCCGGCTCTCAGTTTCCTCAACTATGAAATAAGGAGGTTCGATTTGATCTTTAAAGTTCCTTCCAGGTCTAAATTCTCCTGTTCCAAGATACCTGTGATTTCCCATAGCTGAAAGGGCTATTTTAAAATGATCAATCGCTGTTCAGTTGGGAGCACTTAAAATGCTTCCCTCCCTCCACATCAACCAGTGCAGGCTTTTTGCGGGTGGGGAGGAGGGGGAATATATTTTCAAGTAAGAGGAAAGGACAACTGTGCCCTCAGAAAAGTGAGAAGGGGATATTTACAAAGGGAAACACTGGGGGGGAAAACTAGGGGAGTAAACTTGTGGGGCAAGGTGAGGGAAGAAGCAGGTCTGGGAGCACAGGAAAAGGTGGCTGAGTTGTAGACCAAGACAAATTTGGTCCCTGATAGTAACTTTAACTTGGGACTACCCTGGTGCAGGCTCTGAACTTTAGCAGGCAGAAATAAGCAGAAACTGTTTCCAACCCTCAGAGAGGCAGAGGCAGAAAGAAGATGAATGTTTAAGTGCCTAAGTGGTCTTTTTCCATAAATTTTCCAGGTCATACTTTCCAGGGATATTTCTGTTCATGTCAAGAGTATTTGTTGTGAGAAACAAGGGCTCACAGTTTTTATTGCGTTCTCCCTGGCTCATGACAAAAACCCATCTAAGAGTAGGATCATAAATCTAAGGCTAGAAAGGACCTTGGGTCCATCTAATACACGTCCCTCATTTTACACGTGAAGAAACTGAGGCCCAGAGAGGTTAAATCACTTGTCAGTAACACAAGAATCAAAGGTAGAACTTGAACCTAGGTCCTTTGACTCCTGAGTGCTCTTTCTGCTGTCCCAGAACAGATTAAACTGTGGGTTTGTTTTTGGTTATTTTTTTTTAAATAACAAAATCCAATGACAGGCAAAATATAAATCAGCATTATTCTTGTATTCCTTCCTCCCCACTCCCCATACCACTCCATTACCAAACCTCATTTCCCCAAGTGCCCAAGTTGAACATTGGTCAAGTTGTTGAACAAGTTGGGGAACAAGAAGTTCCCTAGGGAATTTGACCCACAGCTCCCCCAAGGGAGCCTTCGGAAGTAACTCTAGAGTCGGGATGGGAGTGAAGGTCCCCGAAACCGAGACCAGAATTCTCAATTTCGACCCTTGACATTGGCCCTCAGCATTCAAACGGATTTCTAATCGGCTCAAATTTGTCTTGGCGTTCAAGGCTCTTCCTCTGCGGAGCCGCAAGGCAGGCTATGAATATTGCTCTTCCGTATCACGGGAGACAGAAGTACACATGCCCTTTGGGTCTTCACACATCCAAGATTCCTGACTGCTCAGATAGCTACATTTATCTGGGCTGCCACGGAAACTTTAATGCTGCTCCGTACCCCCTGTCTAAAAAGGGGAGGAGGGGAGCAATACACATAATTTTTTTAAAAGCCAGAGAAATGAACCTCCCGCCCCCGGGGCAGCTACGGTGGTGTGAACTCCAGCTGCCTCCTCCGGCCCGTCCCCCAGTCCCAGTCTCGCATTCGACTTTCTGACCTCCTGATGTAGTTTCGGCCATATAGGATTTGTTGCAGCAAGGTCACCACGGCAAAGGCGCAGATGAAGATGAAGAACAAAGTTCGATTCCCGAGCAAATCCCGGTTGGCCGAGGGGTCGGCGTAGCCCATCCTGACCCGGAGAGATGGGGCGGGCGACTGAGTTCGGCGAGGGCTCAGCGCCCCGAGCCCGGGGGCCCAGCTCTCACTGGCAGGGGGCGAGCGCTCGTACCTCCAGCCCCTGGCCGAGGCAGCCTAGGACCCGGTGCCTCATCGTGAGGCCATCCTCCTCCTCCTCCTCCTCCTCCTACTCCTTCTCCTCCTCCTCCTCCTCCTCCGCCTCTCCGCTCCCTGGGGCTGTCAGACGAAGCACCGCACTCTCAGCGGGGTAAACTTTCTAAGCACCTTGAGCCTGGATGTCATCCAAAACCATTAGTGCTCCGCTCCGGTGAGCCCGCGGTGCAACGCCGTTCTGGGTTTGCCGGGGCCGCGCCGACCCTCAGCTTTCCTCCTTCTTCCCTCTGCCCCTCTTGCCGGACAAGCTCCCTATTTCCATTCCATAGCGAGATTCCAGATGCCCAGATCTGAGAGACAGCACATCAAGTGGGGGGCGGGGGGGGAGCAGCCAATGAGAAGGCCTGGGGCTCCCACCCTCTTCTGCTCCCCAACGTCCTCTGCCCTCCTCTGCTTCTGCTCAGTGATGCTGGCAGTCGGGGCTCGCCGGGAGACGTGACCGGGATGTGCTATGATCGAACAAGTAGGTAGTGATCAGGAAGATTTTGATTCAGTCCTGCAGGGAAAAGAGGAAGGGACGAGAAAGGGGAGGAGGGGGTGGGGGAAGGGAAAAGGAGGGGGGAAGAACAGTGGCAATCTGGTTCATGAAAAGCTGTTTGTAAGTGGGGGAGGGAGGGAAGAGCAGAAAATGCCGGTTGAATCAGGGAATGAAAAGCCCGATTGAGAGGAGGGGAGGAGTGGAGCCCAGCTCCCAGGCTGGCTGCATTTGCATGCGGCAGGATGAGTGTTTAGTCACCACACTCTGTTTTCTCGGTTTTCCCAGTGATTTCTCAAGAGTAAGCAGGAGCAAGGTCAACTGGGCTGCTCTTCAAGGACAGAGAGAGAGAGAGAGAGCACTTGGCTCCTGCAGGCTGATTTATCGCTGGACGGGCTCCCCCTGCCACTGACTAGTGGGCAGACCTCCCCAGCTAGCTTTCCAAACTATTTCAAAAAAAAAAAAAAGAAAGAAAGAAAGTCACATGTTTCCCCGCCTTCGCCCAAGGCCCCCAAACTCCAGCTTTTAGCTTCTAATTGAAGTCCTGGTTGTAGTTCAAAAGAACCGGACCTCGACTTACCCATCCAAATTACTATGAACTCTTTTCACCCTCTTGCCACGAACTCCGGAGAGCTAGGAGAAGCTCATCAGAAAGATGGTGGTTTTTTTTTAACCTCTAAGAGCCGTTAGGAGGGAGAGGAAGAAAAAAATAGAAATGCAGCACGAACGAAACACCTCTGAAAGGCGTCCTTCTCCCCGATATATTTTTTAAATTTAATTTAATTCATTTTTGTTGTATTCTAAGTTGCGAACTGTCTCCCATCAACAGCCTGAGCACCGGCTCTTCTGAAGCCCTGACTCCGAAACCTCTCCATTCTCTCGAGTCACGTGCCAGCTGTGTTCGTGCTCGATTCCTCTAAAGATATTTCTCGAGTGCCTGTGAAATACTCACTGCAGCTTTAGAATTAACCCATCTATTCAACTCAAAAGTTATCAATCTCAAACTTACAGCAATGGTGAGAAAAGCATCTTCAAGGCCGAGGAGTTTAAATCAACCCCGACTCCTTTTTTCAGCAGTTTGGGAGTCTCTGGATGTGAAGGACAGGAAATCTGTCACGAAGCTTTATTATCTGGACATTCCCAGTAAATAGGCCTTTAAAACGCTTTAGACGAGGCCGAATTTATATGTGCACTATCTATGAAGAAATGTTCTGCCCAGCAAATAAAAGTGTAAACACTTAACCTACTTAAAAGAATAAACTATTTTCAAATACTTTGGTAGTATCCTGGGTCACAAAATATGTTGATTAATTGCAAATGGTTCTTTTTCATTCAATTAACCAGGTCCAACAGGTTATTGTGATCAACAGACTAGTTCATCGTACCATATGTACTTAAAAGTAGTAAAACTACAGTTACTTGAAAAGCATTAATAAACTCAGACTTTTTTTTTATTTGAGACTGACCTTGAAGCCAACGAATCTGAATTAATGAGCTGAACCAATGTCAATATTATCCAGGTAATTTATATGATAGTAATTCGTGACTGGACTTTTTTTAAATAAGGAAAACATTTTAAACACTATGTAATTAATATTAAGCATGGAATCGATGACTTCCAAAAAAGTTTTGACTTTAACCGATAAAAATAGATTGAGGTCAATATTCACCATGATTTGAATTTTTACCTGTAATCCCTTAGACAGAGGTTAATACCCTGAAAAATAAGCAAAATATTAAATTACACCTCTGCTGATGTTCCTAATAATTTCTTTACCTATTCTTTATTCTCCTCAATGCTCAACATATCCAAGTGTTTGGGGGTTTTTTTGTTTGTTTTTGGAAAGTAACCGTTGAAGAAGAGGTGGGGGTTTTAGTGGGCTGAAAACTCAATATTAGCCATCAGGATGTTTCGGTACCTCAAAAAGCTAATGCTACTTCGGATTGTATTTATGGAAGCATAGTGTCCAGAATGAAAGAGGTGACAGTCTCACTATACTATCACATCTGGAGTACTGTCTTCTGTTATAAGAGTCTTACTATAGGAAAGATATTGATAAGCTGGATTATGTCCAGAAAAAAGGAGATCAGTGTGGTGAAAGAAATTGAAAGCTTGCAATGTAAGTTGTTCAGAGAACTGAAGCTATCCAGAGAAAAGGAGACTTAGTGGGGACATGATTACTATTTAAAACTACTTAGAAGGCTGTCATTTGGCAGAGATGAGAATTGTTTTGCTTGGACAGCACTCTGAGTAATGGACAGAAATTAAAGAGTAACAGATTTCAACTGAAAGTAGAGAAATTTTTCCTACTAATTAGAGTTGTCCAAAAGTAAAACGGGCTATCTTAGGAGACTGGAAATTCTTTATCACTGGAGATCACTTCAAGCAGAGGCTAAATTACTACTTACTGGGAATGTCTTAGGGGAAGTCTCTGATCAGATACAGGCTGACCTGGTGATTTCTGAGGTCCCTTTCTGTTCTAAGGTTTGATGGTCTGTGATTTACCTCAACAGCAAAAGTGTAAACACATTGACATTTTAGCATTTGTCATATTCAAAAAATATCATTTTGCCCACTAATGAAGGTAATTCAATAAACTTTTAGGTTGAAAATAGTCTACTTCATCATAAGCATAATCTACCAAATTGTTGATTATTGATGGGCATTATCTAATTTATGGACAGTGCCCACAATGTATAATAGAGAGAATGACGTTTTGCTTGAGGAGGGGTTGATGAAGTACATTTGAATATTTAAACCAACCACCTTAAACTTCCAGATTTTTAAAGTAGGTGTAATGACATTTAATATACATATTCAAGAAACCTATGATTGACTTAGGAAGTTTCTCTCATGGTCTTAGGGTTATAATTCAGCACTCAAAGGACTTTCTTCTTAGATATTTTTCAGGGAATGAAAGCTTCTTTTCAGGAGGAATGGCCCCTTGGTTATGGTTCAGACAACTAGGCTTCAATCAGACTTATGGCTAGTTGCCTGAGAGAGGACTTTCATTCAACTATCCCAATAGCACAAAAGAGCAGCCCAGTTGTCCTTGTTCCTGCTTACTCCTCTTCCTCCTAAGGGCTCTGAGAGGTTAAAAAAAAATCTTTCTGATGAGCTTGTCCTAGCTTTCCAGAGCTCATGGCAAGGGGATGAAAGAGTCCCATAGTAGTTTGGGGAGGTAAGACAAGGAAGGTCCTGCTCTTCTGAACTACAACCAGAACTTCAATTAGAAGCTAAAAGATGGAATTTGGAGTCGTTGGACGAAGGTGGAGAAACATGTGACTTTCTTTTTTTTTTTTTAATAGTTTGGAAAGCTAGCTGGGGAGGTCTGCCCACCAGTCAGTGGCAAAGGGAGCCCATCCAGTGATGAATCAGCCTGCAGGAGCCAAGTGCTCTCTGTGTCCTTGAAGAGCAGCCCAGTTGACCTTACTCCTGCTTACTCCTGAGAAATCATCAGGAAAGCTGAGAAAATAGAGGGTGTAGTGATTAAATACCCTTCCTGCTCTAAAGCCTAACAGAAGACTCATTTTTCAACTCTTAACATCTGCAAATATAAGCCAGTGTCCCACTGGTAGCTTCTTATCAATATACCATATTCTTGTTTAATAAGTCAGAGACATGTTACTCCAGACAAACTGAATGATCTCATTTGATACCAATTGTCTTTAAGGACACTAATTGCCTACAATAATTGAATGTTTCATGCTCTACTGAATTCAGATGTCCAAGGCATCTTTTATTGGTGGTCCACTATGACACTGACCACTTCAAAAAGGCATCATATAAATACAACCTGCTTAGTGTTTATGGTGTTTCATGAGTACCTAGAAGGGAGAAAGGAATGAGTAATTCTCAGCAGGATCCCATAGTTCTAAACACCTGCTATATAATCAGGGTTCTATGTGCTACCACGCAATGAGCTCCCCATCACTGGAGCTCTTCTAGCAGAGTCTAGCTGATCATTTGTTGACCAGGTTGTAGAAAAAATGCCTGCTCCTCTAGAGGCAAGACTAGAATGTGCTTCTTACACTGTGGATTGGGACCCTGTATGGGGTCAGGAAAAGTTTGGCAACAGTAAAAGGTTTCTGAATGTGCAATGACCAAAAATTAATTCAAAATCAAAGTGCAATGAATCCAAGGTGTTTCTGGCTGCGCTTGGCCATGTTACATCCTGCAGCTTCACTGCAGCCTTGATCTGAATGCAAAGCATGAGCACTTTGCACTGTGCTTACTCTCAGGGTACACTATTTTGCCATAAAGGCCAAAAGGGATCAGAGGACAAAAAGGTTTAAGAAGCCCTGGGCTAGACAACCTCTGAGCTACTGCTCCAACTCTTGATATAAAGTCATTTGGTCATCCTTTAAATATAGGTAGGTCTTTATACTTGGTCAAGTATCCTCTCTTTTGATACCCATAACCACTATAGCAGGTAGGTTGGACAAAAATCATCATCACCATTTTACAGAAGCACCTGAGTGCATTAAATGACTTGCCTAAATTCACATGGCTAAATAATGGCAGAGACAAATAGGACCGTAGGATTTTGAGCCAGAAGGCACCATAAAGATCTTTTTAAATCCAGATTTGTCAAAACAACATTGCCCCCCACAACATTCTCAAATGAACAGAAACCAGATTAAAATGTAATTGGGAAATATTTAACAAAATAAATAAAAACAAAATAAAATATAGATAACACATTTTAAAATGAAATCAGTGTATAACCTGGAGTCTTGTGTTTAGCCATTTTTCAGCTGTCTCCAAATCTTTGTAACTCCATGGGGGTTTTCTTGGGAAAGACACCAACTCCAGGCTCAGTGCTCTATCCACTTAGCTTGCCCATGATCCTGGGCAAGACATTTAACCTCTGTCTACCTCAGTTTCCTCAACTACAAAATAAGGGATACTAATAGCAATAGGCAGCTAAGTAATACAGTGGATGGAGTTCTGGACTTGGCATCAAGAAGACCTGAATTCAAGTCTCTAATCTTTTTTGAAACTAAGTTTTCTCATATGTAAAATGAGAAATAATAATAGTTATAGTATCAGACAAAAACAACATAAATATAAGCCATTCGTGTTATAAAATGAGAAAATGGATAGCAAAACAGTTTGACGAGTATAAATGCAAAGTACTACTTGCATTAGGAGGTGAGTGTGGGTGGTAATAATCAAAACCCATATGTGATCTCCCAACCTCATTTCCCTCCACTATAAATAACCAAAAAATTGGTAGCCAAAGAGAGAGAAATTATATAGGAAAATGGCCAGAAGAATCTGCCCCTGAATATGAGTAAGGGTGGTCTCTATTAAAGTACCAGCCTCCACGCACTAATGAAATAGACAACCATTCACAGCATCCTGTCTTGCCAAAAGTTTTGAGAAATCCTCTGCCTACTTATGTGGAAGTGGGGGAAGTGGTCTCTTCCTTATGATGGCGGTTTTCCCACATCTGTAGCTCTAGATGTTACATTGTTGAGTGCATCAAAGCAGAAAGGGGAAGTCTTTCATACATACATACATACA
>JAQQSW010018429.1:0-11245 GCA_028646575.1 Pseudocheirus occidentalis | reverse complement strand
GTTGGAAATCAAGGGGTGGAAGAATTGTGTGGTTGTCTAAGAACTTTATTTGGAAACTATAGTTAACGGTTGCCCCATGAGTGGAAGATCAGTATATTGTGAATTGCTGATTGAATCAACTCCCTCTTAGGGAAACTAGGTCATTCCTTTTGTCAATTGATTGACTGAATCTTTAGCTGGATTGATTGAATCTAAAAAAGTGAAGCTGGTTCCCCTCTTAGGGAAACCAAGTGATTCTTCTCTTGTTCCTTGTTATTTTCTGTACTTTCCTTGTTCTAAATATTGTATATAATATTGTGAATTGTTGATACTGTGAACATTGTACTGAATCTTGATTTTGTAATGGAATAAACAGAGTGTTCACTAATACTGTGTAATCTGAATCTTAAAAGCTGTTCACAGTAGCATTCTCTCAGGAATCTACTGTTGATTGGCTTTACATGCTGATATTTGCAAAGAAAATGAAAAAAATTACTTTTTTACAATTAAATTTCAAGAGACATTTATCAAGTACCTACCATGTGCAAGGTACTGTACTTGCAGCCACCTAACTGAACCCATACACAAAAGGAATGTAGACCACAAAGTGCCCAAGGGATCATATGACTTCTGCTTGAATGGGAAAGGGAAAGTCATAACCTCTCTAGGCAAGTCTTTCTATTTTGGGATAGTTCTAATAATTAGAAAGTTCTTCTTTTAAAAAACATAATTTAATTTTTTTCCATTCTCAAACAGTATTTTTCCTCCCACCACCCCTACCGGAGAGAGAAAGAGAGAGAGACAGAGACAGAGACAGAGACAGAGACAGAGAGAGAGACAGAGACAGAGAGACAGAGAGAGAGAGAGTAGAGGTAGGGGGAATAAAAGGAAGGAAGGAAGGAAGGAAGGAAGGAAGGAAGGAAGGAAGGAAGGAAGGAAGGAAGGAAGGAAGGAAGGAAGTTCTCCTGGATCACATACATAGAGTCAAGTAAATACATATTCCCACATTGGTGACATCCAAAATTTCATTTCTTATTCTGTATCAGCTCTCTATCCTGAGATCCTGAGGTAGACAGAATTCTTCTTTATTAGTCCTCTTGAATCATGGTTAATCATTTAGTTGATCAGATTCTTAAGTCTTTTAAAAATGTTCACTTTTATAATGTTAATGTTATAATATAACCTGTTCTTCTGGTTCTGCTCAGTTCATTCCAGTTTATATGTCTTCCTATATTTCTTTGAAATTATTTTTTTCATTATTTCTTACTACAAAATAGTATTCCATGACATTTATATGCAGTTTAGCCATTCCCCAATTGATGGGCATCCATTTTGCAGTTTTTGTCACCATAAGAAGGGCTGCTATAAATATGTTTATGCATATAGGACTTCTCTCTTTGATCTCTTTGGAATATAGTTCTAGCAATGGATGCACTGAATAGTTACTTTTTATGCATAATTCCAAATAACTTTCCAGAATGATTAGATTCAATCATAGCTCCACCAACAGAAAGGACATGCCTACTTATCCACAATACCTCAAACATTTGTTATTTTCTTCCTTTTTCTTTTGTCATGCTTGCCAATCTGATTGAAATAATGTGGAAGCTCAGGAATGCTTCAATTTTGTATTTTTCTAATTATTAGTGATTTTGGTCACTTTTCCTCAAGGCTATCAATAGCCTGGATTTCTTCCCTTGAAAACTGCCTGTTCATATCCTTAAAACATTTATCAATTGGGGAATGTTTCTTATTCCTATAAATTTGGACCTATTCTTTATTTATCTTGGAAATAAGACTTTTAACAGATAAATTTGCTGCAAGGATTTTCCCCCCACTCAGTTGTTTTTCCCTTACACTCTTAGCTGCATTGGTTTTGCATTTATGAAAACTTTTTAAATTTTACATAACCAAAAAATTATCCATTTTATCTCCTGTGATCCTCTTTATCCTTTGTTCGGTCATGAACTTTTCCTCTGTCCATAAATCTCATCGGTATTTTCTTCCTTGTTTCCCTAATTGTTTATGATGTGACCTTTTACATCTATTTGGGGCTTATCTAGGCATAAAGTGTGATGTGTTGATCTAAACCTAATTTCTTCCATATGCAATTTCAATTTTCCCAGTAGATTTTTAAAAATCAGATAGTGAGTTCTTATGCCAGTAAGAAGGGATCTTTATGTTTGTCAAATATTAGGCTTCTAAATACATTTGTTTCTGTATGTTGTAAAGCTAATCTATTCCACTGATTGATCTCTCCATTTCTTTTTAACCAGTGGTAAATTGTATTGGAAATTACTGCTTTGTTTGAAATTTGGTACTGCTATGTCCCCCTTTTTTCTCATTTTTATTCATGATCTCTCTTTATATTCTTGTTTATTGGGTTTTGTTTTTATTTTTCCTAATTCTATAAAATACTCCTTTGGTAGTTTGATATGGTTCTAAGTAAGCAAATTAATTTAGGTAATAGTGTCATTCTTGCTATAATAATTTTGCCTACCTATGAGCAATTAATAGTTCTCTAATTATTTAAGTGTCTACAGAAGTGTTTACAGAATGTAAACAGTGTTTTGTTGTTGTATCTATACTATTCTTGTGTTACCTTGGTAGATAGACTCCCAAGTATTTTATACATTCTAGAGTTATTTTAAATGGAACCTCTCTTACTATCTCTTTCTTCCATGTTTTATTGATATTATACAGAAGTGCTCATGATTTGTGTGGATTTATTTTATATTCTGCAATTTTACTGAAGCTGTTAATTATTTCAATTAATTTTAGTGATTCTATAGAATACATTAAATAAGACATCATATTGTCTGAAAAAAGTGATTTTTTTTCATCTTTACCTATGTTTATTCCTGCAATTGCGTTCAATTTCATGTTATTGATAAAGCTAGTGTTTCTATTATTATGTCAGACAAGTGGTAACAATGGACATCCTCATTTCACCCCAATCTTATTGGAAAAGATTACCATTTATCTCTAGTACATGTAATACTGGCTCTTGGTTTGAGAGACTCTTCATGTTAAGGAAAGGTCCATTTATTCCTGTTTTCCAGTTTTGTTTTCAATGAAAATGAGTGCTGTATCATGTCAAAAGTTTGTGGTCATTGAGATCGTCAGTGATTTCATTATGTTTTCATGATGCTGAAAGAAAATAGAAAAGGTAGGAAAATTGAAAGGTGAAAAAGAGAGGAAGGATAGGTATGTTTATTTCACATAACCTAGTCTTCCATTCTCTACCTAAGGACTCTTATTTTTTCCTCACTGAAGGCTTCCCATTCCTTTCAGAACCTGTCGGCCTCCATAACAACCTAATAACTCCAATCTATACTCCACTGAGCCACCGAAGTGATTTTCCTTAAAGTGCAGATCCTACCATATCACCACCACCACCCACCCCACTACTCAATAAACTCCAGCAACTCCTATGGCCTCCAGGATCAATTAATTACTCCTCAAAACTTAGACTTGGATTTAGTGATACTGATGTCCTGGCTGTACCATGAACAAAACACTTCATTTCTCCATGCCAGACGTTTTTACTGAATATCCCCCATGCCTGAATGTTTTCTCTCCTCAATTCTATTTGTTAAATTTCCCTGCTTCCTCCAAGTTCCAACTAAAAATCTCATTTTCTACAGGAAGCCTTTCCCAACCCCTCTTAATTCTAGTGCCTTCCCTCTTTTAATTATTTCCTATGTATCCTGTATATAACTTTTTTTTGGTATCTACTTGTTTGCATATTATCTCCCCCATTAGATTGTAGGCTCTTTTGGGGGAGGAACTGTCTTTTGCCTCTTTTTTATCACCAGCATTTGGCACAATGCCTGACACATAGTAAGTGCTTAATATGTATGTAATAGTAAGGGAATTTGAAGGTCTTCCCTGACCCTTAATAGGCCTCACTGGGAGCCCAACAAGAGAAGCTTGTAATCAGGCAGTGGATAACAAAGATTGTGGTGGTCTCTGACCCTGGAGAAGGCTATGTATCTTCTCTGAGGTGAGGTTTTGCTTTGGGGCTTACTTATGAAAAGAGTTGTGTGATTTGGTCAGATGAGACTCTGGGCAGCCATTGAGCCCCCCCCCCTGCCCCCGCCCCGGCTTTGAAAGCCCAGATATTAGTGCTTCTCACTCTGGTAACTATACAGGTATGTGATGGTCAGACAGCTAGAAGCCCTATCTGTTGGTCTGTTGAATTGTGTTATTTTTCTCTGTTTGTATTTTTTGTCTGCTTGCAACTTCTGTTTGTGTTCTCTGAAGTTTAGGGTGCTGACTTTTTCCCCAAACTAGGTAAACAACATATGGTGGATTAAAGTAAGATTGTTAACCTCTTTTGAGTTGCTTTCCCTTAGAAAAACAGATCAAAGAGTCTGTGCTAGCAGGCATCCTGGCTATGCTAGAGTGCTTGCTGCTACAATATGTTAATTGATTGATTGAGTATATAGAAGCATTCTTTTAGTCCCTTCACCACATCCTCCAGGAGGAAAATCAGTCTACAAAGACAATAGTCCTTCAGGCATGGCAAAAGTACAAATATTACATCTTCCAATGCAAGTCATTGCATAATCTCCCTTTGAGATTTTTAGTCTTGTTTCTTTGAATACCTCAATCCTAAGCATTTGTTAAAAAAAATTTTACAGGCAATTCCCAATTTTAAAATATTAAAATATTTTCAGCCAATTTATCCCACAAATTAATCTTCTCTATCAATTGATTTAACTCTCTGTTTTTTCTGCTTAGCCTTTTCTTATATTCCTTGTCTTTTTGTGACTCGACAGCTACCTTACCTTTGTTCTTCATGGACTGCCCCCTTTAAGTTCTGATTCCCATTTTGCCTTTTATACCTTCCTTGATTATCCTTGATCATGCATCTCTTAAATCATGGAAATAGGATCTGGACCTGGACATGGGGATTGTTCTCCTTCAGATTTTCTTTAATTTCTCCCATATTTTGCCAAATTTCTCCTCCCCAAATTCAGCCTATGACCTTCACTAATTCAAATCCTTCTAAGTCTTGTAAATAGGTTCCTCCTCCTTATTTGGTAAAAGTATTTTCTTCAATCTCTCCATATTCCCATAGAAGCTGGAATTTGCATGATTGTAGCTCTAAAGATGAAAGGGACCTCACGATTCTTCTAAACCATCACCTTCATTTTACAGAGGAGAAAACTGAAAACTGAAACTTTTCAAAGGAATTCATGCTTAAATGCCATGTAGATTTGGTGACTTGTCCAAAGTCACACAAATATTAGATTGAAATTTGAACCCAGCTCCTCTGTCTCCAGACAATGTCCTTTCCCTGTACTCTACTGCAGATAAATCAAGAAGAATAAAAAGTAAAAAAAAATTTATAAATAAAGAAATCATTGGTGACTTTGAAGAAAGCAGTTTTCGTCAATGATAGGGATGGAAGCTAGATTGCAAAGGGATGAAGAGTGATTGGAATATGAAAAAATAGAGGCAGCCAGTGTCCCACTTCATTTTAAAGGCATTGGGAATTCCAAGAGATGGAAGTGGGAAGGGATAAGAATAATGGTAGCTGGTATTTCTTCAGGCACTGTGCTAAGTGCTTTACAAATATTATCTCATTTGGTCCTCACAGCCCTGGAAGGTAGATGCTTAACTGAGACAAATAGAAGTTAAGTGACTTCACCAGGGTCATATACCTAGTAAGTGTCTGAAACTGGATTTATCTCAGATCTTCCTGATTCCTGACCCACCACTCTATTCACTGTGCCCCCTACCTACCTAAGAACCCCTAGAGAGAGTTTTCAGGCAGGGGAAAATCCGGACAAAAGCATGGAGGCAGGAGATGGGATGCGGTATGTGGGAGATAGCAAGTTGGCCAGAATGGAGTACAGAGTATTTGAGGTAGAGTAATATGTAATCACTTTGGAAAGGTGGGCCAGGGTTTTATTTGTTTTGTTTTTTTGTATTTTGTCTTAAGGAACAATGGAAGCTCTTTAACAGATCAGTGACATTCATACGCTGTTATGAGTGAATGAGGAGGGCAAATCACCTCAGAATCATTCCCTATTCTCTCCTCCTCTTTCAAGAGACTCTTCCTGATTCCTGGAGTTGTTGGTGTTCCTTCTCCCAAAACACTGTGAATTTATTTTGTGTACGTCTTGTATCTGTGACCATGCTATATCTCTCCAGGACAACGAAAAAGCCAAAAATTCACTGAAATCCAGGTCTTCTTGCTATTCCACTTTGGAGAAGCCAGTTCAAATTCAGAAACCAATGGGAGCATTCAATCTTTAAAATAGCTACTATTATCTACCTTATAAAAAGTAGCCCCATTTCAGTTTCCAAGAAATGGAAAGGATAAGAAGAAAAACAAGCGAAAACTGGCAAAGGATCAAACCTGAACTAAGGCCAATTGACAGATCCAAATGCCATGAACACCAATACGACCCCCTCCTGAGAGCCACCATTTTCTTTCCTTGATATCAAGACCAAAGAATATTAGCACAGAATTCTCCTATGTTAAGTGTGTAGTCAAGTGATTTTCCACTAATCTCTTTTCAACCCACTCGTCATTATCAAAAGTTCCCTAACCTGCTATAATATTGCATTTCATATTCTGATAATTGTTTTTTCCCTCAAATTCATCACATAATTTTCTATTCCAATCAATCAATCAATCAATCACTAAGCCTTTATTAAGAGCTTACTATGTACCAGGCATCACACTAAGCACTGAAGATACAAAAAGAGGCAAAAGACAGTACGTGACCTAAAGGAGTTTATTCTATTCATATGACATTTTAATTGCAAAATTGGTTCAAGTTGATTTAGCTATTCTGATTCTGAAATTTAAAATGGAATAAAAGGCCAAGAATTCAAGTCCAAGAAAACGTCTAGATGAATGCTGGAAGGCTAATGATCTAAAAGAGGACTGAATATCTCAGTGATAATATGTATCCATTTTTTAAAAAGTAGAGAAGTTGCCAATTCTAAAGAAAACAGAGGACCTAAGTGAAATGGTATCAGGAAAGAGAAGGAATGAATAGTTTAAGAATAATATCACCCAAAATAGTTGCCCTGGTTTTAAAAAACATTCTCTAAAGAGCCTGGGAAAGGCTTAAAATGTAAAGATTGTGATGAAGCCATTTCCCTTTCCAAAGATATGAAATGATACTCCAAGACAATAAAAGGGGATCTGCTTAGAAGAAACTGGATAAAAGAAAGGTAGACTTTAAAACATCTGGAGGACTAGTAAGGGATGCATTATTTTAAATCTTTCATAATCCGGAAAGGACTAAATCAGTGAGTGCTATTATTAGTTCAGAAAATAGAAAAAATATCATGATCATTTTCATTCCAGAAAATAATAAAATTAAAATCAGTGGCTGTTTGATAGTCCTAACTTTGAAGCCTTAAGGAAACTCTGACTCCTATTACTATAACCTAGGTTAAGTCCAAAAGCATACTGATTCCAGGAATAACCTTGAGAAATCTAATTTATTCCAGAGATGCCAGAGGGGAAATTGTTCTAGGTCCTAGAAAACATGATTCCCTTCAATTATTTTCATCCCTAGCCTGAATTCTTTCTGTTGCTAAATGAATTGTGTTATGTACGCGGGGGTTGGGGTGTCAGACAAGAGGTGGGGCGGTGGAAGAGTAATTTGCAAGTTTAGAATGATGTGTTGACATCAGACCAGGAAGTGAGGCATCAGAATTTCACAAACATTACACCTACTTTCTTCTTCTCCCTCAAGTGATACTGGAGGGAACTTAAGGCTGAAAGAAATTTTAGGAATATAAATCAGTGTGGTTTGGGGGCTTCTATAATAACCAAAGAACCTCCTTCACAGGATTGTTGGGAGACTTGAATGAGAAAATATATGTAAAGATCAAACTATATGACCAGGCAGTTTTTAAAAGAAAAAAAAATAAACTATCAACAGCCACGTGATAAAAATACTCCCAATCACAAATAAGGGAAATGCAAGTCAGAACAACTTTGGGGTTCTACCTCACACCTATCAGACTGGCCAATATGACGAAAGTGAAAAATGGAGAATTTTGGAAGGTTTTTGGAAGGACAGGTACAAAAATGAACTGTTGGTGGAGCTTGAATTTGTTCAACTGTTTTAGAAAGTATTTTGGACAGTCTTTATACTTTGCATACCCTTTGGCCCGCCAATAACACTTCTAAGTGTTTATCTTTTGGGGAATGGCTCTTATTCTTATATTTATATCATTTCCATCTACCTTGGATATCAGACCTTCAAGAGAGAAATTTACTTTAAAAAAAATATTTTCCCCCAATTTTCTGGGCACCGTCTAATTGCCCTTCAAATTACATTGATTTTGTCTGTGCAAAAACTTTAAAATTTTATGTAATCACAATTGTCCGTTCTATCTGTTATGATCATATTTATCCTGTATTTGATCAGGCTTTCCACCTATCCATACATGTGAAAGGTATTCCCTTCCCTTCTCCTCTAATTAGTGTATGAATGATTTATATTTTGATCATATATACATTTGCAGCTTATTGTTTTATATGGCAAGATGTTGCTCTTAGCCTAATTACTGCCCAGACAGAATTCCAACTTTCCTGGCAGTTTACATTGAATAATGAGTTCTTTACCCCAATAGTTCATATACTTTTTAAAGATTGTGCAATGCTCAATCACCTCTGGGTTTTGTAGAAATTATTTGTTCCATTGATATCTTTGATCATTTTTTGTTGTTGTTTATTCATGTCTGACTTTTTGTGACCTCATTTGGGGTTTTCTTGGCAAAGATACTGAAATGGTTTGACATTTCCTTCTCTAGATCATTTTACAGATAAGGAACTAAGGCAAACAAGGTGAAGCAACTTACCCAGGGTAAAACAAGTATCTGAAGCTGGATTTGAGCTCAGGAAGATGAATCTTCCCATCTCTAGATCCAGTACTCTATCCATTGCACCACCTAGATGTCCTTGATATTTTGTCAACTAGTACCAAATAGTTTTGATAATTATTACTTTATATGATAATTTGAGAAGTGGTACTGTTAGGCCCCTTTCCTTTCTCCTTTTTTTTCTTTATTTCCCTTGAGAATTTTGACCTTTTGTTCCTCCAGATGAAATTTGTCATTACTTTTCCTCTTTCTATAAAGTAATACTTCAATAGTTTGATTAAAATGGCACTGAACCAATTAATTTAATTAGATGCTATTGTCATTTTTATTATATTAATAAGGCCAAAACTTAATAAATTAATCTACAATTACTTGTCTTCCTTTAGTTCTCTGAAAATATTTTATAGATTTAATAATATAATTCCTGTGTCTTGGTAAGTATAATCTCAGATATTTTATACATTCTGTAATTATTTGGATGGAATTTTTTTTCAATCTCTTCCTGCTGAGATTTGGTGGTAATATACAGAAATATCTTGTGAGCTTAAGCCCTACTACTTTACTGAACTTAATAATTATATTGAATAATTTAAATTAAATCTCTAGGATTTTCTATACCATCATTATCATCTGCAAAAAACAATCATTTTATATCTTCTTTGCCCATGTTTACTCTCTCAAATAATTTTTCTTGTGAAATAACTATAGCTAGCATGTCTTTTATTTTGGAGGGGGGAAGTCAGGGCAATTGGGGTTAAGTGACTTGCCGAAGTGTCAAGTGTCTAAGGACAGATTTGAACTCACGTCCTCCTGACTCCAGGGCTGGTGCTCTATTCACTGCATCAACTAGCTGCCCCATAGCAAGCATTTCTAAAACGATGTTAAATAACAATGGTGTCAATAAACATCCATGCTTACCATTTATATTATTGAAAAGAACTCTAGTATTTTCCTGTTATGAATAATTTTCATTCTTAGTTTTAGTTAGGTACTATTTATCCTATTAAAGAATGATATATTTATTCCAATATTTCTTAATGTTTTTAGCATAAACAGTATTGTGTTTTGATAAAAATCTTTTTCCTGCATCCATTGATATAACCATGTGACTTTTATTTATTTCATTACAAATATAGTATGTTATACTTCCATTTTCTGAATGTTGAACCAACCTTATATTCCACTACTCTGGTCATTTCACATAATCTTCTTAATTTGTTGTTATAGCCTCCTGACTAACATTTTATTCAAAATGTTTGCATTGACTTTCATCCAGGGAATTAGTCTATAGATTTCTCTGTTTTATGTCTCCTTAGTTTAGACTTTTGAAGAAACCAGTTAGTAAATATGTACTATATGCTAAGAACTGAACTAAGTGCTGTATACAAAGAAAGGCAAGACAGTCCCTGCTGTCAAGGAACTCAGTCTAGTAGGGGAGAGAATATGCAAACACTTATGTAGGTAGAAGTTATATGCTGGATAAATTTGAATTAATGATTAATAAGGGAAAGGCACTAGAATTAAGGGAGTTTAGGAAAGATTTCCTGTAAAAAGTGGGATTTTAGCTATGAATTGAAGAAAGCCAGAGAAGCGAAAAAGGGGAGAAGTTAGAAAGAAAGCATTCTGGGTATTGGAGAGAGCCAACAAAAATGTCTTTAGTGACTTGTGTGAGGAATAGCAAGTAGGTCAGCATCACTGGATTATCCAATATGGGGGAGAAGAAGGGAAATAAGGAGTAACAAGATTGGAAATGTGTTGGGGATGGGGTAAGGTCATTAATAAAAGGCTTTGAATGTCAAACAGAGGTTGTAACTCTGTAACTGAGAGTGATAGGACACTTTGGAATGAGGGAGCATTTTGTGGGAGAAGTAAGGAGCTCAGTTTGGGGCACATGGAGTTTGGGATGTTTATGGGACATCCAATTCAAGGAATCCAGTGGGCAGTTGATGGTATAAGACTGGAGGTAAGCAGAAAGGTTAGAACTGAATAAGTAGATCAAAGAATCAGGAGTATAGAGATGATTGAATTCATAGGAGCTGATGAGTACTTTACTTATTTTTACAAATAATTTACATAACATTGAAACTAGTTTTCTTTTAATGTTTGAAATAATTCGCTTGTAAATAATCTAGTCTCTGGTTTGTTTGGTCTTTTTGGAGAGTTTCTTTATGATTTGTTTAATTTCTTTTGTTTGAGACTGGGCTATTTAAATTCTCTATTTCTTGTTCTGTTAATCTGGGTATGTTATGTTTTTGTGAATGTTTATTCATTTAATTTAAGTTATTCATTTTGTTGGTGTATAATTAAGCAAAGTAGATGCTAATAATTTCTTTTATTTCCTTTTGTTTATTGTGAATTCTCCCTTTTTTTTACTTTGGCAATTTGACTTTGTTTTATTTTT